>KN495120.1:0-13771 GCA_000787155.1 Scartelaos histophorus | reverse complement strand
ATAACCAAATCACAGACGGAACAGCTAATGAAATTACTCTGTCTATACCCTGTGTGTTGTTAAAGGGACCATATTCTGCTGTTTTATGTTATAATGTTGTTTCCTCCTCAAAAACATAACTGGAGCTGTGTTTTGTTTCATTCACACATGTTCAACACACAAACCTATTCACGCTGAGTTCTTCTCTCAAATTGTGCTCCACTGTGTTTTTAAACTCCATACACCTTCGCTAAAATCACAGTATTTTTCGGGCTTTAAAGTGCACCGGATTATAAGGCGCAGTATCAAATAATATGTCAGTTGTGTCATTGTCCACACATAAGGAGCATCGGATTATAAGGCGCAATAAGTGAAACAAAACACGTGTCGGATAAATCGAACTTTATTCAGGTCATTTACAATAACTCTCAGTTGTAGCTAACACAAAAATACAAGTTTAACAGTTGGGTAATTTGGGCATCAAACATGCCTGGATCCCTCTCAACATTGTTCAGTTTTAACACTAAAATACAAAACCTGAAATCTGCATGGTAATGGTGGCATTTTGGGTCCTTGTGCAGCACACGGCAGAACTACCGGTATGTTGCACAGTCGCCCTATATGTCGCCAACATATTACTCCTCCTGACTCGCCCAGTAATATGTTATTAGACTAATGGGGACAACATAAAATTAGTTGGATTTTGGTTAAACACAACCAAAGGTCACACATAAGGCCACTGGATTATAAGGCCACTGTTGGTTTTTGAGAAAATGTAATGATTTTAGATGCGCCTTATAGTCCGAAAAATACGGTATGTTTTTGATATAGGACCTTTAGTGTGGAATTGAAAAGCTGAACACTAAAGACGTCAGGTACCACTTCATGAAAGCTGGGTTTGAATAATTTTGATTCAAGCTGTTGTTGTTACAGTATCTCTTTGAGCAGAACACCTCTCGATTGTTCTTGTACTTTTAGATTGTTATATTGGTAGGATTGCAGTCACGTGTCAAACAGTCTTGTTTCACACGTGACTGCAATCCAATATGTGAGGAGTGAGTGAATAATGCAGATAGTTTACAAATATCATTAACATGAGAGTTTACTTGTCTTATCAATACATTTCAGATAAATCAGACCAAACGCCCTCTGACACAACCTCTTACAAGGATTTACTCACAGAAATCAATCGAAAGACTGGAAAAGGAAGTAATGCAAATCACAGAATGGGTTTCAGACTCTAGATGTGACAATGTTCTACTCCCAGATAAAAGTATACTCCCTCCTAATGATAACAGAGTATTTTCATAAACAGGCTAGCTGGAAGGTAAGTGCACAAAAACAGCATTTCAGTTCATTTAAGCTGCCCTCATCTTCATTGAATCTGTGATCATCATGTGAAACTCAGCCACAGCCCTATAATGATCCAATTACAGTCATTTCACACTTGCACCTTTACTGTATAAAAACAAGCCTGACAAACAGTCCCTCCAAGAGGCAGCCTGAATGACACACTACAGCAGAGAGTCCCCTGAGGGCCCTGCACTGTAAAGGCACAGAACAGACTGGGGCTGAAAATCTTCCTCCTTGCGGGCATTTGTGATGTGCTCTTTGGCTCCGTTCCCAGTGGGTGACTGAGGTTACAATGCAAAGAACAACTATTCAGATTCACACTCTGCAAGGTCTTTGTAACATAACGCTGAAAACAGCCAGAGGGTCCACAACATATCACGTTTGTCAACTCAGTATTGAGGAAAATACTATTACTGAAATGAAAATGAATACAGTGAATGCAATTTTAATGTTTCTATGATTAAATGTAGATGTAAGTGTAAATCTACCCACAGCCTCTTATTTCTTCTACACTTACTTACCTATTTATGACTGCAATTTCAAATAGTTATAGCTTTCTAAATATCTTAAAAACATAAAAAGAATCAAAATGTTCTTTAATTTTGTACAAATATATGTGGTATATGTACACAATTATTTAATAAACCCTAATTTCCTGTTTGTCCAACATTTCCTGCTGGTTATTATTTGGTAATTTCCACAATTGACTGTTATATACTGAGGTTAAAATGTCTATTTAGTACATTTTTCTATTGTTTTCAAAAAATCTTGAACAATGAATTGTACAAGAAAAATCATTTAAAAGAGAAATTGTAACGTTTCAGATACATTTATTCTACAACCATCATTTTGTTGGTCTTTTCCCTCTCTGTTCCTCCCTTGACCGTGAGCACCCACATATCTGCAGCATCACAGAGCCCTGATGTGGGATAATGAGCCTCTTATTTGAAGAAAGAGAACCTTGAAAGTGTGACAGTAATGGTTCACAAGGGTCTGTTTTCATGTCCACAAAAGAACTGCACGGGGCTAAAAATACATGTAATTAATGCTGCTACATCAATCACCTCCCCGTTTCCCCAAATGCACTAGCCTATGTGCGCTCCCTTAGCATTCTTTAAAGCCCCCATGTAAAGAATGTCACCGCTCACCGTTACAATAATTCAATGTGTCAATGTATACAGGATGTGGATGACTGGCCATTACCTACACGCACACACACACAAACGCACAAACGCCAGCGCCAATCCGGCCATTAGGGATATATCAAAGGAGGAAGCAGGCCTCGCAGGGACGGAGATGCAAGAGAGCTTTGGATTGCGGTACGAGCCGTCACCGCGTGCCGCCTGTCACCGAACCGAGGCGCAAGGAATATTTATGACCGCAACAGCGCCCCCTGAGGGTCCACATGTTCGGGGATACACGGGAGGTCACGGCGTAGAGGTGTGGGGGACACGGAGATAATGGCTCTATAAGTCACGTGTCGGGCGGTAATGTTGGAGCAGATGGGAAGTAATGGGTTTTATCTCACGGCTGTAGTTAGGCTATTGTTTTAAAGGTGCACTATGTAACTTTTATGGTCCTTTTAGCGATAAAACCTAGAACTCGAGGGATACTTTTTATGGCGCTGGTACAGATTGTTTACAAACCAATGGCTGATAAGCTCTGCAGATATTTTTGAGTTGACGCAAATTATGTTAAATTTACTACAAACTCTGCAAGAACATTTTCTTTACCACAAATCTGAGAGAGCTGCGTAGTCACGTCTTTAGCAATTACCTTTTTGCACTCACAGAAAACTTTATTTGTTATGCAGCAGGTCAGCTAAAAATAAATGTCGCTAAAAATGCGCTAAAAAGTGCAAATATCAACTCGATATATTGGCCAAAAGATCAGTCTATCTCTAATAATGCATAGATAGACAGGCGTAATGCATTTCTAGTAAAACCGTAACATCCTCGTTCAGACCTGCAGATTGTGGACCATGCACCAATAAAGTGACATAGTGCTTCTTTATTTATTTCTAACAATTTGCTTTTCCCCAGCAGCCAGGCACATGAAGGTGAAAAGACTAGCTCAGAATTACAATGACGGGTATTTATCAAAGGTTTGTCCTCCTGCATACTGATGCCGTCTTTGCTCTAGTATCAGTATCTGGTATCAAGTATTGACAGATCAGAATCAAATTGTATCTGAAATAATAGTTTGATAGAGTGAGATATATATATACGACACAGGATGCTGCTTAAACATCCGCTTATTGATTCATGTAGTGTTTGAGATATAAGAACATGCAGCATCAATCTAAAAGTAAATCTTATCCTGTAGTGACCTGAACAGATGAGTCTGTGCGTGGGAGCGGGAACAGGCCTAAGGACGGTCGTGCATCACTGAGATACTCCTGTGCATGACACAACAGCGCTGCTCTATACAGATGAATACACTGATGCAATAAACATGTGCTAAAGAGGAGAGGGGAGGAGGCTCCACCTGAGTCACAACAGGACTGAATAAAAGAGTGGACTAAGGGTCTGTGACGTCTCCACTTATGGTACATTTGGAGATCAGTTCAATATTAGAAGTAGGGATTCATTTATTACAAAATAGCAAAATAAAAACAGCAGGATGATGTAGAGTGGGTTAATACAAACATTTTAAGACCAAAATGACAAGGCTCACTATAGTTGCAGAGAGAGGGTCCACGGTTTTCAATGTAAAGTCAATTGGAGTCAGAGTCAATGGAGCCGGAAGCACCCCCACGCCCACTTCCTATTTGGAACATCTAGCACAGTGGTCCCCAACCTTTTTTACCCCACGGACCGGTGTAATGTCAGACAATATTTTCAGGGACCGGCGTTTCAGGTGTGGCAGATAAATACAACAAAATAATATGATATGAGCTGCATTCCAAGTGTTGAAGCAGTTTTTATGTTTATATTATGCAGAGCAGCTCGGTGCGTGGGAATCTCCTGTTGGGATAAATCCGTATTTTAAGTAGGACTCCTGATATTGTCTATTAAATGTAGCTTTCTTTTTCTTGGAAGTCGTAGGCTCCTCTTCTGTCTCCTGGCTGGGCCTTTTCCCCTTTGCAAAAAAACTTTCCAAAGACGTTTGTTTTTTACTCATTTTGCTGCTCCTGGGTTTTATTTTAGCGGTGACTGAGAAGAGCCTGGACCTGCGTCAAGAGTGACATAGACGGATGTAACAGAGAATTGGGTCATTTTTCAAAATAAAATATCTTTAAGATTCTGAAATAAATTATTATTATTAAAGTTATTTATTCTTTCTTTGCGTCTCGGTACCAAATGGCCCGGGGGTTGGGGACCGCTGATCTAGCAGGTTAGCCATTGATATATCATTCTATGGTCACGGCATTGCATTTTAGAGAAGACATTTTGTTCCTCTCAGGTCTGGTTTGTCAGAAGACAAACACACAGATCACTCTCAGCTCTCTGAAGATTACAAAGGTGGTAGCACTGTCACCTCCGATCTCTTGAAACCTCTTTTTGGTACTAGTTGTTCACAGTTACCCACTAGCCCTGACAAGCCGGAATGACAGCTCAAATGGAGAGACCGAATTAGCGCAGTCAGAACCCACTTTCTCAGACATTAGAAAGGGGGGAGCGCATTAAAAAACTGACTTTGCCTTCCCAAAGCACAAACATTCACCGTCATATTAAGTATTGAAAAAGCTGAAGTTTCAAGTCTCTTAAAAGTCAGAACTGGAAATAGCAATTGATTTATAGTGGTTTAGCTGTAGCAGAGGGGCCAAAAGGGAAAAGAACGTTTAATACAAAGTCAACTGGACTTAAGTATGTGAGTGTTTTGAAAAGAAAAATCAATAATTTGGCAAAACAAGTCACCTGAAAGATATATTCTCATACTCTGCTGTGGCTCCAAGTCCATTCCCATTTGAAAGGTGTATAGTGCGCTATGTTATTATGATATCTCATCGCAAACACTGTTCCACTTTGTGCTGTCATGTGGTAATACCAGAAGTGCTCCACTGTGTTTTTAAACTCCATACACCTTCACTAGAATCACTTGAAATAATCTCTATTAAACAAAAGGGGAAAAGTAGCTGTTATATAGAAGTGTAAATGTGTCAGACATTTTCAATCGGAATATTTCATGATGAATGAAATAACTTGAATAAAAAATCCTTGAAATGGAAATAAATGAAGAAGAAGGAAAAAAAGCATTAATATGTGATAGGTGAGTATGATTTTACATTAGTTTTGAGCATCTTTCATTCAGACTGACAAAATTCAAGCTGAGAAATTGAGATGAAAAAAAAAATCAAGCTGAGAAATTGAGATAAAAAAAAATCAAGTTGAGCAATTCAAGTTGAGAAATTCAGATCAAAAACATTCAGGTCAAAGTTCACCACACATTTAGTAGCTGTGGGAACTTGCTAACACCAGGGGGCGCCATGCCCATAGAGGCAGGAGCCAGTTTTTGTATTTTTTTTTAAATAGTTTAGTTCCCTTTCTAACATAATGTGCAATGTACTTTGACCTGAATGTTTTTGATCTGAATTTCTCAACTTGATTTTTTTTTGTGTGAATTTGGCAACATGAGTTTTTTCTCTGAATTTCTCAACTTGAATTTTGTCAGTCTGAATACAAGATGCTCAAAAGTAATGTCAAATCATACCCAACTCTCACATGTTAATGCTTTTTCCAATTTCAACTATTTTTGTATTATTATGTGTTATTTCATTCATCATGAAATATTCTAATTTAAAACTTAGGACATTTTAATACTTCCATATACCTGGAGTTGTGTTTTGTTTCATTCACACATGTTGGAGTAATCTTTTATCATTAGTCTGTCTCTACTCTGACATCACAAGGTTGAACAGAGTATTTTGAGCTATAAAGATGTAGACAAACTAATAATAAAGGGTAACTCATGGTCAGTCTTGGGTAATATAGGACCTATAAGATAACTCTACACTGCAAAAATCCACCCAGTAAAATCCTTGTTTTTGTCGCAGTGGCAGTTTGGGTGGACTTTTCTTTAATGATGACCTTAATTTGTCATAAACTACCCAGAAGCGGGGCCCCTCTCTGAGAAGTCCGCAGAGCTGTCCCCTGCCTCCAATTGTCCCACGCTCTGCCTCATTGCCTGCGCAACTGCTATTGATTTATGAGCGCATATTGTTTCCCACAGCCTTGTGCCTTCCCTGCAATGCATTATGGGTGACTGCGCCAAACGTATGAATGCACTTATTGTTGCAAAGTGATGGATTTTTGCAGTGGTGATAGAGGCAAATCTGTAGAACAAAAGGGAAATTAAATGCAGAGGTACAATTTGAAAGACAAAAATTCAGAAACTGGCAACAAGGTGAAATTTTCCACTCACAGTGTTTTTCATGGATCAAAAGTAAAATGAATATGCTTGAATATTATTAATCAGAAAGTGAAGTTTGCATTAAATGTTTCACCATCATGTAAACATTTCTACAATATAGTTGAAGGTCCTTTGTGTTGACTTGGACTTGGACAGAAGTGCATTAGCTTGAAGATTTGTCCTACTGTAAATATACTGTAAATCCCCAGACACGGGGAGAAGCATGCAAACTTTGAACAGAAAGGACGAGCTTGGAAGTCAAAGATGCAGCTGTAAGACAAGATTATGAGTAAAAGCACACACACTATAAAAAAAAAGTTGCTCGATTTGTGTTAAAAAAAATCTGGAAAGCGGTTGCATGCAATAAAATGGTGTTTAGGTTTTGAAACTTATTTCGATCCTCTCTGCACAACATAATTCTCTCAGAACATGAGCATCACTTTTTCATGTTGGTGAAATGTGATCAAATCATTCTGAATATGCATATTTACCCTATGTTACTTTATCCTGAAAATGTATGCTTTTATTTATAATTTAATTCTGTCTACACAATTATTTTAACATGCAACATCAAATATCCTTAAAAGGTTTATAGAAAAAACTCATTCTTTTTCCATAGTTGTGTATTGTCTTAAACAGAATGAAACACACAGCACAGGTACAGTGAAAAACAGTTTGGAGCTGAGAACTTTTTACTCCATACACTGTCAGCAGAACCATTTGGATATTTTTAGCCTGGGAATAGGCAGTTACCACTCAACAAAAGATAAAAAGCAGCTCACTTGAAAACTACCACGTCCTTACTTTGCAAGGTAGAACAGAACATTTTGAGCTTTGGAGATTTAGATATACAAAAAATGTAAAAATACTCAAACGTGTAAATTAATGTTATGACCAAGATGGAGAATGGAATAAATAAGTAATGTTTAACTTAACAAAACATGATAGAATATGTACAGAAACTAAACCATGTTGAGGAGCAAATTAACAGGATTAACATATAACAAGTTTTGTTCTGAAAACGGGTCATGTGAGTTTACAAAACGAATGATTAAACTAAGGGACACGAGAATAAACCAAAACCACGAGTGTCCCAAAGAAAACCACAAACCCACAATCAGAATCAAGGGACCAAATCAAAAAGCACAAAACAGAACAAACTAAAATGAGTGTCTCAATACACAAAGTCAAGTACTAGTACAAGTTTAAACAGAGTAACTACACAACCGGGAGACACATTGACAGACTGGCCACAAAGTCCAGCAGCTTAAATAGGGGGGAGGAGGCTGGAGGTGGGGTCAGGTGTAAAGGTGCTTCCACCAATCAGAGCGCTCACAGGAGGAACTCAGCCCAGCCAGCAAAAGAAATCAAACCCCACACAAAAATCCAAACTGGAAGTCTGGGGCCGTAACAAAGGTAACAACATTATGGCATTTTTGTGTAATATAGGGCCTTTAAAAGTGCACAGTAACTGATTGTGATTTCAATGATGACCCAATTAATTGTGATATTTTTTCAGACTCATTCAGCCCTAACACACAACATGAAGTATGGCATTGCAGAGCGCAGCTTTAGCAGATCTTTAAAACATAAGCTGAGCCCTGTTTGATGCCTTGTACATATGGAGATTCTGACCCAAATTAGCGCGTGATGCTGTGAAGGAGAGTCTTGTACTTTGTGGGGGCACTTGAGCTAACTCCAGCCTCCAGCACTCACCAAAACATGTCCACTGCAGGGTGTTTCACTGTCCCAATCACACACTCCCCTTTGTCAGTGTGATGTCAACGTGTGATTAGCCTGTTAAAGAAGCGTCAGGCCATAGCAGCAGTTTGACGGAGGCTCCTCCACCACTGACTCACCGTCTTCCCCTTTATGAAACCAGACAGTGTTCGTTAAAAATCCAGATAGGGGCTAATTGAAAGTCTCCTCGAGTTGGTTGTCAGAAATAGCGGCTACTTCAGACAAGACCTGCTCAAGGACCTGTAGTTGGTGAAGTTACATTACAGAAATTACCTGCTCTATTTTTCTTCTATGGGGTATTAACAGCTAACAAATAACACATTAGATCACCATCTTATTTTGCATTGTTTTGTTTCACTTTTGTTTTTGATGCTCTTAGTCTCCTCATCCTTTTGCTCTCTGGTTACATCACTTCCCGTTCAGAGCACCCCTTGTGAAGTTGCTGTGTACAGATTTGTATTGTGCGTTTGTATATTTATGGAGAATTGTTGTGTGGGAGCATGAATGATGTGGGTTTGTGGGTTGAGCACTGCACAGAATCTTTAAGCTAACCATAAGGAGGATTCAAATAGTGCCCGGGAGAGATCGTTAAAATACTCCAACATGCATAGATTACATCGGAAACCTCTACTGGCATGTTTTTGATAAGGGAACAAGATTATAACATGGTAGAAAGGTTAAAAAAAATAAAATAAAAAATACAAAATAAAAAGATTTTGCATAATACCCATATTTAATAATATGCACATTCTATCCTTAAAGGGGAGTCATATGTTTTCCTTAGGTGGGTTAGATTCCCTCTTGAAAAAGAAAACTCTAGGCCCGTGATTACATTTACATTTAAGAATATTCATTATTTTTTGATCACACAATGGATGTTGCCAGTGGTGGTCTGTAGTATAATTTTTTTGGGAGGGGGGGCACTCTACTGAAGCAGAGTGAATCCTCAGTATCCTCAGTCCTGTTGGCTCTGTCTCCAAAAGTGTATTATTGTCCAATATGAAGAGATGAAACTGGTCCAAGCCCCTGTCCAGTCAGGTCCGCACCACAAGTTCCAGGAGCCGAGTGCACCAGCTGGTCATAAAACTAAATCCCACTTCCCACTTAAATCTGAAAGTTATGAGCGGCTCATATCAGGACTAGGACACCAGGTAGACTTAAGCGCTTCTCCCAGGCAACATTTTTCTGCTCAGAAGTGGCAGATGCCTGATCTAGCAGCGACCCACTGCCCCGGGTCCCGACCATGGATCTTAGTCTCTGTGTCCACTGCTCTGATGAGTGGAGTCTCTTCCTCACACTCTTCTGTGTGGAGGTTTAGGTGAAAGTAACAAGCCAACACAAGTCAGTGTGTGAATCAAAATAAGACACACAATATATACACCGCAGTCAGATGCACTCATTCCAGCTTAATGCTTCTTTTCTTGCTTGGCAGAAGAGTCGGCTGAAGAGAAGACATGTTACTCCCAACAAACTGTTTCCTGGGCTCACTTTGAAGTTTGCACTTGCCATATCTCCAGCACATAGCACTGGTGTTATCATTCATTAGCCTATAGTTGTAATAAGCCACCAGAGAGTTGGGCTGAGCGGGAAAGAGCTGAATCACAATATGTCAGGTGTGTGATAAACATTTAAGAAGATCAATCACTTGATTTAAGTTTGCCCTGAGCTACGACCCCATCACATACTTCAGGTCTGTAATGGGCAGAAGAACTGTACTGATGTCAAATGTTTAGGTTCTCTCATAAAACTCCACTGAGCTCTGTCAGCCCAGCAAACTCTGTGTGTCTATGCAGATAAGCATAAGATGAAACATGTATACTAATATAAAATAATGACTTTATACTTTTTTTTTTAAATCTAGGCCAAGATAGAGAGTGCAGTGCACTTGGGCCCTGTACTGACCAACTGCCACTGGGTTTTGCATGATTAGAATGAGGACAGGAGGCACAAGAGAGGAAACATGTCAAGGAAACATGAATGATGTATATACCCTTATAACAAACATGTCTACAAGTATTAAAACATGTCTGTTAGTATGTTGAAATGCTAGAGTCACTATGAACGCATTTGATTTTCAAGTTTAAACTAATTCATTACAGTCAAAGTGCATGAAATAGTGAGGTTCCATTGTTACTGATACACCACATCATATTCCTAAAGTGTTACTATAATTTCAAAATTCCACTCACTGACCTGTCTGTGGACTCCCACGATGATAATGATTTGAGAAGGGAACAGAAGTGGTTTATCCAAATACTACAGAGATGTTTAACTAATGTTTTATTTCATTGCTACAAAAGGAAAACAGATACATTTGTGAAGTATAAAATCTCGACCCAGAGACAATGATGTGGAATAGGAGAGAGCAGTCAGTGCATAGTTATTTGTGTGAGAGGCATTTAGTGTGACAGACTATTGGAGCATAACAAGGCCACCTGCCGTAGTGGAACAGAGAATGTCCCAAACACCAGCCATCGCACAACCGAGCCCATTTCAACACAATAATGCAGTGTTGTCACCTGTTTCGATGAGAAATTTAGATTTGATTATAGCTTAAATCTGCTGATAGAGACTTTGACTTTGTTTAATAAATGTCTGATTATGTTTATTTGGTTGTGTTCTACGAAAATGAAGGTGCGACAATTTCAGAAGGGTCAAATAGTTAAAAAAAAAATGCCAGTAGTTGTGACAATGTTAATACAATTGGATTTATTCAACTAATGCAATGACTTTCATGCTCATAGCTGTTTTCTGGTCTAAACATGGAGACACCTTTGCGTGAAAAGTCATTCATCTCACAATGTGAAAACAAAATGAAGCCGGATGCAAAGGCAGGAACATCAGGATCAGGGTGTTCACACAGCTCTTTACATCGTGAGTAGGAGTCAAGCCTGCAGCTTTCTCTTGTAACCCTGATGTGCTCATTCAGCTCAAGGTGTGTGAGAGAGGGAGGAGGTGACGTTGCCATGGTAATAGTATAAGTAACAGGCTTTTTGTGAAGCTAAAGTTCTGTGGTCACGTGTAGATCCATACAGGTCTGTGTTTTTGCAGTATAGTTCTGGTGCTGCTGAACACACACATGCGGTTTGGAAAAAATATAATATATTCCCAAGCGCATTTGAATAACTGTACTTTAATTAGCCTTAAATAAAACATGACATAGTTTATTAATATGATCCAGGTTCAGTAATTGCTTAATTAAGGGTTGCATTAGAATGTAGATTATCAAGTATTCCCTAAGCCCTAATCATTCTTAATAAACAATTTGTTCATTATGAGATATTCATGCTTTAATAAAGGTGCACTGTGTTACTTTTCTGGGGGAGGGTCCGTCTGCTTGTCTCTATGGAGATGTTCTTGTTTCATCCGGAGTGTCCCAGTGTGGCATTAAACACATCCATCTTGTATGTCTGAGCTCGCCTCCCCACAGATGTGACATGTAACTTGGCCCTGTGCTGCCACCTGCTGTCTCCGTAGAGAAAAAAAGAAATGCAACACTGTAAAATGTTCCATAGAGAGAGGGAGATGATGGAAAAGTTAAGGCTAATAAAAGTGTAGTTATGTGTGTTACTTAATCTTCTTTTAACGCAACTTTCTGACTGCTGTTTCTTCTCTTTTTTAACCATGTCCCAACAACAGGAGCCTCATAACTGACTGTATTAAAAGGTCACCTCGATATTTATATTTCAACACCATTGTTCGATATATATATATATGTTTTTACCTAAACTTCCCAGATATAGATAGAGACTGTGCAGATATAAGCTGTGGCAATTGTAGCAAGTTTTAATGCTAAATTGCGTCATATTTTGAACATTATCAGGTGTGACTGTTAAAAGACATATATGGTAACTTTGATCAGGAAACACTTTCACAACATTACATCATTTAAATTCCCAAAGATCTTTATGTTAACCTTTAAAAATGCAACCATTACTGCATATAAAATAATCACTATTATACTTCACTTTCACAAAACAACTCATAGTATTTGTGATAGCTGCTGTATTATTTTTTTATAATATCAGACTTTCATGATGTTAAGTCCCATTTCCTCACATGCAGTGGTGGATAATGTATGCATGTGCGTGGTGACTTTGACAGTAACTTTGATGCCGTGTGGGACAAGCTTGCGTCATATGAAAGGCGAGTACTTCATATACATTTGCACATCAGTCGGTGGTATGATAAGTCCTCTATATGAGTATCTGGCACATGATGACCTCTGGTTCTGAATTTGTGATTTGAGAGTCTGAAGGCAGCTGTCATTAACATTGTAGGCATTGTAGGCGTAGTACTTTATTCATTCAAAAGACAGAATATTTTTTTTTAAAGAACTCATATTTCGCTATTTTCCGATCTATGTTATAATGTTGTTTCCTCATCACAAATGTTCCAGCTTGTGATGTTAGATGGTAAAACATTTAGATCATTTCAGACCTGGGATTTCCAATCGCAACTAAACAAGAGATAAAAGGCAGCAGCTGGCGTGAATACTATCACTTCATGACATCACAAGGTGGAGCAGAGCATCTTTAACTTTAGGGATGTCGACAAACTAATAATAATGAATTAATATGTGTGAATGAAACAAATACAACTCCAGGTATGTTTGTGCGGAGGTGACTGCATTCTAACATACTTTAAAACTCATAATAAAGGACATTTAAATTGTTTATCACTCTTGCAACAGTCTATTTTTCCCTCACCCTGAAGCTCATGGATACACCAACTTCAAGGCTCTATCTTTTTATTGTTGTTTTGCACTAGATAAAAAAGTCTTTAAACAAAGCTGCATGTTTTTTCTGGTATTGAATTTGCTCAAAACAAGGAAAAATACATTGACTTTTAAACTGTGCTCTTGCCTTATTTCAAACGCAGTCATACAGTCAAAACTACATTTACAATGGTACGGTCATATTATCCTCCTATAGCCACAGTCACCAGGAGGGATTGCAGCTAATAACTATCATTCACAATGCAATTCTGCAGCAGTATAAGCTTTCGCTTCTTAATGCCCCCCTAATCTTATTTAATCCAAAGAAACCCAACCAACCCGCTTCAAAAGAGACTCATATATGCAATTTACAGAAGAACATATGCACAGTATTGCCATGGTTAAAAAGAGACAAATAATTATTATATTTACTGTGGTTCTTCCAGATAAACAATATTTAGTTTCCCAAGTGTAAAATGAAGCAACAGTGCTTTCTTTTGCATACTTATTTAATGCCCTGTATCTGGTTTTTCCCATGTTTCGGAGCAGAATTCGTCTCACCCCAGTACATATATTAGAAATCAGCTCTTGGGGTCAAAACTCGTGAAGAAAAGTTGAAAAATATGTTGA
>JACN01142746.1:0-15887 GCA_000787155.1 Scartelaos histophorus | reverse complement strand
AGGAGGAGGAGGAAGAGGAGGAGGTCATTATACGGGTTAATGACATGACGTGTGTCCAGTTGCAGTTTCTAGTTAAAAAGAGATTCAAATTTAATAATAATTCACTACATACCTGTAGTACCTCTGACCTCCATGGAACCAAATACATTTTTTTTCAGAAATCATGAGTTATTCTGCATGTTTTTTGTATTTAAAGTGTTAAAATGTCATGTGGTGCGACCGATTTTTAAGCATAAATGACTCTAAATCTAATCACATTTATTTTCTTTCTTTTTTGGCATATTTTCTGAAGTGTTTTGTAGTCCCACAAGAAATTTCAGTTTTGTTGAATAGATATTTCCACCATAATATCCAAACAAATATTGTCTTAGTGTGTTCAAATATCAATATCATGTTCATATGATTCAGAACTTAGATTAATATTCCAACCCTGTTTTAAAAAATAAAACAATTTTAAGGTTATTCTCGGTAGTAAATTCATGTACATAAAAAAAAAAAAAAAAGACAAAAAAATGCTCAATATAAATGTCAAACAGATTTATGCAGACCTGACTTGGTAAATATTTGAAAAAGTTCAATAGAAACAAAATTTGTAAATTTGCCCGTTGATGTCGTTGACCCATATGCCTTTATTGCAAAAAAATCCTGTTTTTGGTTTTTGGCCACTTTCTCATTCATTTTTTTTCTTGACATTTACTTTTTTCTACATTTGCTCTTCATACAGGACACATCAAATAAGTACATATACAATAAATACATTTTACATTCAAATTCTGAAAGTATCCACCCTTTGCTTTGTTGATAGTGCTTCAAAGCAAAGAGTGGCTATTTTATTTTATTTTTTGGGTCCATTCATAGTTTTGATGCCTTCAGGGAGAATCTATGACGCAAAAAATGAAAATAAAGAAGAAACCTACATGAAAAAAGCCAAACTTTTGACTGGTAGTGTAAACTGGTGAGTTTTGTCTTGATGATCCATAGAGTTCACTGCAATAACCGAGCCCATATAAGCGGCAATCTGCAGCAGCACCAACATGCATTTACAGTACCAGAGCCTATTCAGATGTGCTGTTTCACTGTGGGCCCATTTTAATGATGGAGAATTTCAGACTTTTTTATGAGTTTCAAATCCCTGTAGTTCCTCACGAGTCGCTGCAGTAAATTTACGGCTTTAATATTTGAGGTGGAGTTTTCGTGCTATTTACAGCCCCAACCTTCCTCTCTCCACTGCCTCGGCTGCAATATTAACCACTCGCTTTTGTTGACTGCTCTGCATATTTGAAGAGCTTGTAAATGATTTTGAAGCTTCATAAATTATTAGTGGCTTTAATCTGTCAAAATGTTAAGAGCATGCTCGTCTGGGCCTCCTGTTTGTTCCTCTACTCAACAGTATTTAGACTTTCTTTACATTTTCAATATTAACATGACCTATGCCATTTCATTGGTTCTAATAAGCCTAAAGCAAGTACCAATTAGATCCACCGGCCACCCATTGGTTGGTGGCGCAATTCCTACGCCCACAGATGAATTTGGTTGCTTTATCCTTTTGGCAAGACACTAAACTTTATCTTTTCTGTTGTGGTTGGCGTCTTCGGTTAAGCAGAATCACGTTCATTAAAATGATTTTTGCAGCTAAAATGAAGTAGTTTGACTAAAGTGTCCAGTGTTCACGTGCACCTTTTCTCCGGGTGGTTTGCAAACAGCTGTGGAGTGTGTGTGGAGGTTACACAGAGGACATCACAACCTTTGAAACTCGAGTGTGAGCGGTGAGTAATGACATTGTCTTGTGTAAAAGCTCAAAACAGATGCAACACGTGAAAGAGCTGCTACAGTTTAATAAAAAAAAAAAACATAAAAATCTGCAAGTTTGCTTAATGTTTAGTTTGTTTCTGGCATCTAAAAAAAAAAAAAAAATAGCCAACAGTTGTAGAAACCAGTGAACAGTTAACTAAACAACAGGGACACAGCTGAACTGAACCTTTCTCTCCTTAAAAAAAGAGGTTTCTGAGTCTGTCTATTGAGCAAATAATTATTTTAGGGGAAACAATTAACCTTGCACAGCAACACAGAGTTCACAAACTCACAAGAATCCATCTTGGAACGCCCCCGCTGGTGTGAAGGGGCCAGGTGGTGGGCGACCAATCACGTCGCAGCACTGAGGTTTGTGTGGAAGTCAAAGGAGAAGTGCCCAAATGAACCAAAACGGACTATTTTTGGACTATTTTGTTTGTGGAAAAACATGGAGAAGTTACGCGCTTTGTGCATTTATGAACAGGGAAGATGTCGGTGCTTTTCTCTCAATTGGATTTAGTTTGAACTTTCGTCTTGTTCTGCTGTTGTGGTGCTTCAGCTTGTCAGATTCAAACAGTCATCGTTCTGTGTTTTCCAATCCCTTTCAGTGAGAGTTGTTCCAGATTGATCACGTCTACAAGTTAATTCAGAAAGACACACAGATCAATCTGGTGTGAGCCAGGTTAGAAAACAGCTCCATGAACAAAAATGAGGCAGAAAACAGCAAAAAACAGATGTTCAGATCAGAATGTTGAGGATAATTTTTAAAATAAAATTATGTCTGTGCATAACCTCTACTGAACTTGATCTATGGACACTGGTAGCTCAATGCAAAATAATACAACAAAAAAAATATGCCAAGAAAGTGTAAGAATGAGTTTAAAATAAATATGTTTTGTATTTGACATTTCAACATGGTATACATCAAGTATGGCGCCTTTAAAGCATGTTTTCTATGTCATATTGCAGAGAACACAGGAGCACTTAGCAGTTAGATTAATGAG
The DNA here is from genome assembly GCA_000787155.1 of Scartelaos histophorus. Classification (NCBI taxonomy): domain Eukaryota; kingdom Metazoa; phylum Chordata; class Actinopteri; order Gobiiformes; family Gobiidae; genus Scartelaos; species Scartelaos histophorus. The sequence goes on along the minus strand of JACN01142746.1, from coordinate 13,092 downwards.
GTGTGTGCGTGCTGCAGTCTCTGCCCAAAGATGATAAATCTGGAGCTATGACCTGGCAACGTCGCACCTGCTTTGATGAATAGCGGTCTCAAGTGCACCGGGACACACACAGAACCCTGTATAAAACCCGGTATGATTACACATCCAATAGAAACCCAGGCACAATAGTCATTTAAACCACCTCTATCATTTTCCATGTAGCGCTAAAATGCTAGGCTAATTACAATAGAGAGTGGGGGCAATTTTAGAGAGAGACGGTTTTACAAAGGGACCAAAATGAAGCCTCCTCCCTCTCCATTTCACTATCCCACTGCCAAGCTCAGACGCCGGCATGTTTTGACAGCTGTGTAACAATCCAGGAAATATTAGACCACTGCAGGTAAAAAAGGTTTAAACTAAAAAAAATTGGTGTGATTCAATTATAGTGGAATATACTGGCGTCAATACAAACAATTTGATATGCAAGATCTATTGTGTAACTGCTTAGAACCATAGACTGTATAAAAAAGTGGACTAAGCGAGTGTGACGTCACCCATAGTGTTTAGCGTCGCTCAAATGAGGCTCGTGATGCTAACGGCTACAGGAGCGAATCTGGAGCCAGGATCTATGTTATGAATAGGATTTTTTTGACTAACAAAATATATAAACATAAATTCTAAATAAGTAGCAAAAATAGCAAGGGACTGGTGTCAGATACGGCTGTAAAAATGAAATGTTACAAAGGTTATAAAGTTTGCAAAGACGCCTGTTTGTATATAAATGGACACAGCTAACCCGTGTTGTGGTCAAGATGAAACTAATCGAGACCAAGACTTCAGCCACATGTCGCGGCCGTAATGAAATAAGATCCCACTTGTCGAATGTCAGACCCCGAGTCCGAGACAAGACTGAGTCCTAACGCCTCCAAGACCGAGACAAGACTGAGACAAGACCAAGCCCAAGCTCCATCGAGAACGAGACGAGATCGAGTCCAAACCGGTCTTGTTTTGACCGACACTAATGGTGCATGGTAAAAAGTATGTAAACCCAAATGTTTTAAAAAAAAAAAATTCAGGATCATGTGTCGCGGGTTAATAAGAACATTTTAAGACCAAGATGAAGAGGATCACTGCAGCAGGTCCAGAGAGACGAGCGACAAGATCCTAATGTAAGTCAATGGGAGCCAGAGTCAGAAGGAGCCGGAAGAGCCTCCTGGAGCACTTCCTGTTTGACACGCGCCGGCTAACGCGTTAGCTATGTCCATTTATATATACAGTCTATGCTTAGAACACCTATCCTCATGTTGTTTTATATTATAAATGCATTTCCACGGATTTTATTTTGGTACACTGGAATCACAGATGCATAATCCAATATAGTCTAGCACCTCCCGCCTATGTAACGTCAGCAATGTGACCGCCCTGAGTCGTTTGAAATAATCAGAGCCATAGATGTCGATCCCGTCAATGCCGAGGGGCCGGATCGCCCACGCAAATCTGAGTAAGCAGCAGATTTTCCCCCCACTGACTGTATTTTTGAGAGTGCGTGATTACAATGGGCCGCAGTGGTGATAATAATGGTCCCATCCCAGACTGTACGCAAAACAGGACTCAGAAACAAAACTTAACTTAATAACCGATACAAAAAACAAACACTCAAACAGCAGCCGAGACTTTAAACGAAACGAAAGCGAGACGAGAATGTGACGACGTCGGAACAAATATCACAGTGACAAACTAATGGAGCTGCAAAACTACACGGACCCGGCGGTCGGTGAAAGCTCAGTGTGTGTTCGACGCTAGAAAGGAAGCTCACGAGAAACCCACTTGGAAAAAACATAAATCAGCGCCTATGATCAGAGTGATAGCCGCTGGAGTGGAGCTAGGATAAAAGCGGGGCCAGGGTAAGTCGAACGTTATTTTTAGGCGCTTTGAAAAGTAAAAAAAAAAAAAATCATGTTTTGAAAATACAGAAAAATCCATCCTTTGTGAAGTGAGCCTACACTACATGTACTCTACTCTGTACACACTTACAATGTATTTGATTTCATAGTACCTTCTGTTACTGTAAAAACGCACTGTTATACTATTCTAAGACGACGCTATGTGGTTGTTTTTGCAGTAAGATAAATTGTGTCATCAGATTTTGAATTTGAAACGCCGTTGAATTTCTCACTTTGAATTTTTGTAACTCTGAAAAAACACGTTTGAATTATTTTTATACTGAATTTTAATTGCTGAAATTTTACGTGTACATTTTCAAAGTGTTTTAAATTCAAAATTAAAATTTCTCCTTCAGCATAGATATAAATTTAAATTTCACCTTCAGCACAGATATTTTCGAGTCCTCAAATTCAACAGTCAAAATTCAGAGTGTAAAATTCACGGTAAAAAAAATTCGCAGGAATGATCCAAAATGCCAAGGCAGAAGCAATCGATCCAAAGTGAACTGTTCTAATTTAGTAACAAACAGGAAATGGAGCAGTGAAGCGATCTGATTGGTCAGAATTAGCCTCATCCAAACATCAAACCCCGCCCCCAGATGAGAACAGCCAATAGGAAACAGCCTCTGTCCTCCTCACTCACTCTGGATCGATTGCTTCTGCCTTGACATCTTGGATCTTTGCTGCGAAATTTTTCATTGCGAATTTTACACTTTGAATTTGAACTTGGGCTTGGAAATACGCAGTGAATATCTAAAGGTGACATTTTTATTTTGAATTTGAAACATACTGAAAAAGTGCACTTAAAATTTCAGCAACTAAAATTCTGAATAAAAATAATTCAAACATCTTTTTTCAAATTTAAGTGAGAAATTCAGTGGTGTTGAAAATTCAAAATCTGATGGAATTTATCTTTCATAGACTTATAACTTTGCTTTTGTTATTTCTTTTTGTTAAATCTGATGGAACAATTTATCTTCCATAGACTTATAACTTTGCTTTTGTCATTTCTTTTTGTTAACTTCTTCCAGTACAAGATTGAAATTCACATATCTGATGTAACGTGACATGAACTAACTGACAAAGCTGCAGCTGATGTTTTTATTTCACATTTTATTTCTGTGTCGCCCTATTTTAGTGCGGAACGCTACAAAGCCACGAGCATGCCCAAATCTCCCTCCTGAATATGACTGCACTTCACCTGTAGTGTTTCCCTTAAATCTCTGTGACAGCTGGGAGCACATATGTGAGTCCTCTGGGGAGTGAAACTTGCGAGGTGCATCTGGCAACCGCATCCCTAATATCTGCCTTACACTGTGTCAAATACAAGCGGAACAGGTGCTGTAATGTGGAGGATCTGGGGTGGAGAGTTCACGTGGGTAGAATTTAAAAAGGATTAGAGAGGGAACTTGCTGATGACAGAAACCAGAATGTCAGAGCCGATTTTCACCGGAATTCGATGAAAAACTAGTTGGAAATCTTGGGTTATGCTTACACTGAAACAAATCGCTGTATCGGAAACTATCACATGTGTGGTAAAACAAGGAAGCCAAGCCAAAGAAGATGGCAAGCGTGAAAACTGTCTATTCCTGGAGCGAAGACGAGGTTCAGTTGTTCCATGGTCGACTAGCAAGAAGTTCTACGCTCTTTCCCGTTTGTCTATTGTTTAAACTGTTTTCCGCAGGACGATGTCACAAACCCAGCAAATCAGGAAGGCGCAGTGACGTGGCACAATAAGGAGTCGACTAGAGCTCGTATCGACGTTTTCAGGCGTCCACAAGGTGCCAGATAAAGCACCAGATTGTTCCGTCTTTGGAGCAGTTTTCCATCAGATTAGTGTGGATGAAAACTGCGTCTTCAACGAAAAAGACTAATACGTACGAGTGTCTGTCTGGCGTCAAGGTTTGGTTGGCGCGAAACTTTTAAAAACTGAAAGAAGCAAAGACTGAGGTGATACTGTTTGGATCTGGCAGTTCCCTCATTGATGTTTGACCTTCAAAAACGATGTGCGCACTACAGTCACCAACCTCAGCGTCACCTTAGACACCGATTAGAAATTTGATAAGCAGATCAAAATCAGCTTTTATCATCTGAGGCTTTTATCCAAACTTTTTTGAAGTCGTGCATGCTTTTATTTCATCTCTCCTGGACGACTGTAATGCACTTTATTCTGGCATCTCACAAAACGCACTTTACCGACTACAGTTAGTCCAGAATTCTGTGGCACGACTTTTAAAAGGAACCAACAGAAGAGACGACATAACCCCAATCCTTGCGTCTTTGCACTGGCTTCCTGTTCATTTTAGAATTGATTTTAAGAGTTTATTGTTTGTTTTTCTTCCAAATTTACACTCCCGCACGAGCTTTGAGGTCCAAAAGCTCTGCTTGTGGTGCCTAAAACGAGGCTTAAAAACTGGGGGACAGGACCTTCTGTGGTCGGCCCCAAACTCCAGAACGTTCTCCCCTCCATGTCCGAACAGCCCCACAGTCGAGTGTTTTAAGTCTCGTCTTAAGACCCACTTTTATTCTTTGGCTTTTAACACTGCGCGAGTTGTGTGGTCCTCTGAGTCTTTTATTCATTTTTTTATGGGTTTTATTCATGTGTTGCTATTCTATGGTTTTGCTCTTATTTGATTTTACTTGCTTTATTGTTTTCTGACTAATATGAGCGTTTATTTGATCATTATATTATTAATGTTGCTGTTAGTTTGTATTTGTGCAGCACTTTGGAAACTGTTTAAAATGTGCTATTAGTGGATTAGGATTAGTGTGGATCGGGCCTTAAGGGGAAATCGAACAAACTGATGAAGCACTGGGAGGTACTGGCCTAAAAGCTGCACTGTGGAACTTTCACTCGGACGTTCCACCACCTGCTTGTGTCTGTGGTGATTTTACAGTTTTTATTGCTCAAATACACCTTGAAAAACCTGCATTCTTACAAGTAAATGTAAGTGTGCCCACCTCTCCATAGATCTGGCCTGGAAATAAGCCTGGTGTGGTCACATGCTTGTTTCTATGGACTAAAACCATATTGAGGCACATTCCAGGCAAAATTATAACATCTCCATAGTGACAAGCAACAAATGAACCTTCCACCAGAAAAGTTACACAGTGCCCAGTTCATTCAAATTTTCATTAAGTTATTTACTGCACAGATAGTTTCATTTAATTCCTTTATTTAGATTTAGGTTTTCTAACTTTGGGCGCACACATTTTAGTTAATATAAATCTAAATTATTTACCAACTGAGCCATTTTCACATTTTTTCTAGACTTATTATCATGAACAGAGCTGCTGGAAGTTAAAATCGCATCTTTCCGAACATTTTCCGTAGAGCCGATAGAAATCGACCAATAAGCGAGACCAACGGTGAACAAAACGGACTTTTTGTGAATTATTCGGTCATTCTAAACTAAATTTAAACTTATTTTACTTCTTAAACTCCCAACACATTCACTGGAATCATTTGAATGATTTCGGCCTTGGAATTGTCTGTTTCTACTGAACTAAAAGGCGGCTGTTTCCTTGAAAATAGCGCTTCAAAACATCACTAGGTGGAACAGAGCATTTTTCAGCTTTTACAACATAAAAGAGACAAGAATCAAAAGAATCCATTTTGTTTAATACAGGACTTTTAACTGACAAAACCTTGTGGAATCTTCGGCTAAACGCATTGCTTTTTTTAAAGGTCGAGTATGGAACTTTTTTAGTAGAGATCCCACTACATATTTGTCAAAGTTTATGCTCTGCCTGGAATTTTATGATAAGATTAGATTAAATTAGAAGAAATAAACATTTAACGCATCCAGAAGTATTGATATACAAGAGCGATCCGAGATTTCTGATCTATGCCAAGAGATCCAGATTCCAGGTCTGGATCCGGATCATCACCAAAATTTAAGGGAGTGGTCCTTGGGCCAAGATCTACCTCTAGTCAAAATTTCATGAAGATCCGTCCAGTAGTTTCCGAGAAATCCTGTCCAGAGACAAATAAATCGATAGAATAAATCGATAAAGACCGACAAACTAATACAAGAATCACGTTTCAGAAGATGTTTTACAGATCTAAACTTACAGGGTTATGGCAGTTTTTTATGCAGAATAAGACACGATATTTTGTTGCTTATGGAAGAAACAAAAAATATATATATCAGCTGGATTCCGTTCATTTTCCAGCCCTAAAACGAATGCGATCTCACTTGTCAAACCTGAATCACTTCATCTCGCTCTGTTGCACAAAGCCGAGAAGACATAACCACGTTTAATTCTGAGCGTTGTTAATTGGAGATACTTTTACCGCAGTGTTCCCATGGTAACAGAGACATAGGTGAAAGTTGTATCGCAGACAGATGCTGCGACGGCGACGGGGTTTCGGTGTTTAACCTTTGCAGCTGAAGAGAACCGAAGTATAGGTACAAGGAAGAACACGGTGCGAAACAGACTCTTTTGATCACTGTAAGGTTTCACTCGGCTGAAAGCTCCACGCAACACGAGGGAGTTAAAATAAAGTGTGGTAATTATTGTCAAATTAATTCATAAAGTGTCTTAAGAAATACAAGTACACAGAAGAACGCGCTGTGCCATGTCACTTAAGTTTCGACACGGGCCATATTATGCAAAAATTACTTCTTCTTGGAGCTTTTAACCAAGTAGTTTGAGCAGTTGTTCCGTGGAGTTGGTCACATGTTGCGCGAAATTGACTCTCGTGAGATTTAAGCCATGTTTTAATGTTGTTACCGCCTCAAAAACGCACTCAAAAGTCGTTTTTTTGTTTCATTCGCACATGTTTGAGTAGTTCTTTGGAGATGTTGACAGACTAATAAAGCTCAAAACGCTCTGTTCCACCTTGTGATGTCATGAAGATGTAGTTTTAAAGTTAGATACCGCTATGTTTTATCTTTGTTCAGCAGATCAGCAGCAACTCTAGGGCTGGAATGATCCAAATGATTCAAGTGAAAGTGTATGAAGGAAACGACATTCGAAGATGGTTCAGAAAATGGCGTAATATGGACCGTTTAACTTTTTTTAGAATTCATCTTTTCTGAGGAGAACAGGTGGTTTACAGTTCTATTTTCAACCCCAAACCATCAGCGATAATCAGAGCTTACAGGGGCTAGATGACTCAATTGGGTCATGAATGATTATGCTTACCGTATTTTTGGGGCTATAAAATGCACCGGATTATAAGGCGCAGTATCAAATAATATGTCAGTTGTGTCATTGTCCACACATAAGGAGCATCGGATTATAAGGCACAATAAGAGAAACAAAACGTGTGTCGGATAAATCGAACTTTATTCAGGTCATTTACAATAACTCTCAGTTGTAGCTAACACAAAAATACAAGTTTAATAGTTTAACATGCCCGGATCCCTCTCAACATTGTTCATTTTTAGCACAAAAGTACAAAACCTGAAATCTGCACAATCAGAACTACCGGTATGTTGCACAGTCGCCCTATATGTCGCCAACATATTACTCCTCCTGACTCGCCCACTAATACGTTATTAGACTAATGTGGACAACATCAAATCGGTTGGAGGTTAAACACAACCAAAGGTCATACATAAGGCCACTGGATTATAAGGCCACTGTTGATTTTTGAGAAAATGTCATGATTTTAGATGCGCCTTTTAGTCCGAAAAATACGGTAATGATTTTAGATGCGCCTTGTAGTCCAAAAAATACGGTAATGATTTTAGATGTGCCTTCTGGTCCGAAAAATACGGTAATGATTTTAGATGCGCCTTATAGTCCGAAAAATACGGTAATGATTTTAGATGCGCCTTTAGTCCAAAAAATACGGTAATGATTTTAGATGCGCCTTTAGTCCGAAAAATAAGGTAATATATTGTATACATTATAAACAGGTTTAGGTCTAAAATTTTACTTCTGGGTTGGAAAACATGACATTCCATAACTATTACTAACAAAAGTCATTCAATGTACAAAGAAATTATTATCTGACAAATACAAATATAAGAAAACATCTTTATCATGTTTTAAGTATCAGGAAAAATGTGTGTTTCTTCTTGTAAACTGTGCAGAACTTTGGAATAGAATTAGCGCGATATCAGCAGTACGTCTGAATTCTCTACTTCCTGTAATTCTCAGCATATTTTCCATATTTTCGTCGCAAATTGCCTCTTGATTGGCGTAAAACTATCATCTATATTTACAGTAGTTATAATCCCAGCGTATGAAAGAGAAAAGAAGCTACTCGGAGGAACGGCGGAACGTATTCACTCTGAAAACGTATTGTTGTTCGAAAGAATTGAACCGTCTTTTGCTTCATTTCAAAAACGACAAAAACAAAACCCGTCCAAATGATTTCACAGCGCGAGCAAACAAAGTAAGCATTGTGTGAGTCAAATGAGAGAAAAATAATGCTTTTTCTCCAAATCCTTGAAATCAAAAACTACAGGAAGAGCAAAGCCACACATCCCAACATCTGACGGGATTTTTTTATTCATGTCATAAAAATTTACGCATAACATTTTAGAAAAGAGTGTGAGTGACGGTTACCGAAAGACCTCAAGGGATTTAAAATGTAGTAAATGCCATATAACGTATTTTAAAGGTTTTTCTACCTTCTTGTCTCCATGGTGACGTTACTGCTTTGACCGGAATGTTACACAGTATGACATTAAACCCAACTTTGAAGCATTTATTCATTACGGGTGTTTCAGTCATTCTCAAGTTAAAAATTACTTGAATTTAAAAAAAAGTTTTGTCATGATTCGAGCCAATTTCACTTGACAAGTAAAATGATCTGCCAACTTTTTGCACTTAAAATCTGAAAATACTGAAAATACATATTGCTTCACTTAAGAAAAATAACTCTTTGGATTCAAAATAAGAAAATCTGTTGCTTGAATTTAGCAAAAACACACTCTGTTTGTGGATAATTTTAATTTTCATGTTGAATCTACTCGTATAATTTAAGTCAATCATTCTTAAGTTAAAATTACTTGAATTTTAAAAAAGTTTTGTCATGATTTGAGCCAATTTCACTTGACAAGTAAAATGATTTGCCAATAAAACACCAACTTTTTGCACTTAAAATCTGAAAATACTGAAAATACATTTTAAGATAAGAAAAACAATTCTTGGGACTTAAAATAAGAAAGAAAATCTGTTGCTTGAATTTAGCAAAATCCACTCTATTTGTAGATAACGTTAATTTGCAAGTTGAATTTACTCACATAAACTAAAATATTTTTATTTTAAGTCAATCATTCTCATATAAAATTACTTGAATTTAATTTATTTGAACAATTTAAAAACAAGTTTGCACTTAAAATCTGAAAATACTGAAAATACATCTTGCTTCACTTAAGAAAAATAACTCTTTGGATTTAAAATAAGAAAGAAAATCTGTTGCTTGAATTTAGCAAAAACACATTCTATTTGTGGATAATTTTAATTTTCAAGTTGAATCTACTCATAAAATATTCTTAATTTAAGTCAATCATTCTCAAGTTAAAATTATTTGAATTTAAAAAAGTTTCATCATGATTTGAGCCAATTTCTCTTGACAAGTAAAATGATCTGCCAATAGAACAACTTTTTGCACTTAAAATCTGAAAATACATTTTAAGATAAGAAAAACAACTCTTTGGATTTAAAATAAGAAAATCTGTTGCTTGAATTTAGCAAAAACACATCATTTCAATTTTCAAGTTGAATCTACTCATATAAAGTAAAATATTCTTAATTTAAGTCAATCATTCTCAAGTTAAAATTACGCGAATTTAAAAAAGTTTCATCGTGTTTCGAGCCAATTTCACTTGACAAGTAAAATGATTTGCCAATAAAACACCAACTTTTTGCATTTAAAATCTGAAAGAAACAAAATCTGTTGCTTGAATTTCACAAAAACACATTATTTTTGTGCATAACGTTAATTTTCGAATTGAATCTACTGATATAAAGTAAAATATTCTTAATTTAAGTCATTTTTAACCTATCTAGACATGATTTTTTGCAATGTAGCGGTTATGTTTAATCTTTACCCTTGAACATTCTAGACATGAACAGTACAAAATACAAGTATCTGAATATGAGATTATAAAATGCATAAATCAATACAAACAGATCTACACGTCAAGGTTAAAAGGAAGCAACATATGTTTATCCAGAAGCAGAAATGGAGATTAAAAAGGGTTTTTAAACTCCTTGCAAGCTCTATAAAGCAGACAAACAGGCTGTTCCATACTTTAGATCCTCTGTATAAAGGACACTAAACGGAAATAGAGAAGTATTTTAGATTTAACACGTAAGCAAATTAAATCCATCATTTTTACAGTTTTTTTTAGCATTTAAACATTGTCGTGGTGCCAGTGGTCCATGTCCGTCCCGTCTTTCACATGAGCTCATCCGTCGAGGCAGATGCACAACCCCAATTTGCGGAGAGGTAATTAAAGCCACACTACGCACTGCTTTATAATCACCTTGGCGATGGCGTCATTAACTTCCGTTCCCTCCATCTGCGTCAGCCCGGCTCCAAACAGCCCATCATCCGAGTGGCTCAAATTTCCCTTTTGGATTCGACCCTAAACAATGGGAGCCGACGGAGCACTTTAGCCATTACCTGCTGCTGCGTTACCTCTTTATTTAATCATATTCTCGGGGACAGTTTTCATTTGTTCATTTCTAAAAACATATTTGGTCCAGCATTGGGCGAAATACGAAATACGACAATTTAAAAGCTGTTGACTTCGTTCGTTTATTGAGTAAAAACTGCCGGTATCCAAAATCACTTTCAAAATCACTCCTAATTTGGTGCTCGTCTCCATGGAGATGCTATTGCACTGCCTGGAATGTTCCACAGAATGACATTACCGTATTTTTCGGACTACAAGGCGCATCTAAAATTATTACCGTATTTTTCGAACTAAAAGGCGCATCTAAAATCATGACCGTATTTTTGGGACTATTAGACGCATCTAAAATTATTACCGTATTTTCCGGACTATAAGGCGCATCTAAAATTATTACCATATTTTTCGGACTATAAGACGCATCTAAAATCATGACATTTTCTCAAAAATCAACAGTGGCCTTATAATCCAGTGGCCTTATGTATGACCTTTGGTTGTGTTTAACCTCCAACCGATTTGATGTTGTCCACATTACGACTAATAACGTATTAGTGGGCGAGTCAGGAGGAGTAATATGTTGGCCACATATAGGGCGACTGTGCAACATACCGGCAGTTCTGCCGTGTGGTGTTCAAGGACCCAAAATGCCACCATTACCATGCAGATTTCAGGTTTTGTATTTTTGTGTTAAAACTGAACAATGTTGAGAGGGATCCGGGCATGTTTGATGCCCAAATCACCAACTGTTAAACTTGTATTTTTGTGTTAGCTACAACTGAGAGTTATTGTAAATGACCTGAATAAAGTTCGATTTATCCGACACGCGTTTTGTTTCTCTTATTGCGCCTTATAATCTGATGCTCCTTATGTGTGGACAATGACAACTTTATACGAAAAAAACGCTTGAAAGAAAAACTCTTAATTAAATGTGAGCAGGGTCGCCTCTCCATAGATCTGACCTGTAAGTTGGCCTCATAATAGTTGGCCAATAACATCTTCATGGAGACCAGCAGGGAGGCTTTAAACCAGAAATGTTGCGTAGTGCATCTTTAGGAGTTGAGACATTTTGATGGATGATTTAAATAAAGCTCGTGTCACTTTTTTTTTTTCCTTCCAGCTCATCAAAAATGCATCAGGTTCTCGATTGGAGGAAACCGGCCCAGGACACGTAAGACGCAAGAGCCGGGGATGGTGCTCCGGCAGAGAGGTAAAACCGTGGAAGGTCAAAGAAAGATGCGAAGAAAACGAACGCTAATGCTACGTTACGCAAGCCCCGGTATCAATTCCTCCGAGCGAGATTAATGACACAACACGTCGGTGGATATTACGAGGATCATTGGCGTCTATCACGGGATTCTCCATGTGCGAAAAACTGAGGAAAGTGAGAAGGAGGGTGATGCCAAGTCAGTATTTCCAACCTTTTCCTACAATGAAACACAAACTATGCCCCATCACCAGACTCGTTTGCATCGTTTAATCGAAAATCTGTAAAAAAAAAAGGTTAAAAGTAAAAACTACGGGCACCGAAATGTGAATATTTGCTTCTTTTGAGCCATGCAGTTATAGAAAAACACTGACTTGACATCACCCTCCTCTTGTCTCCTCAGTTCTTTCCACATGAACGATCCAGTGACAGATGAAATGTTGCTTCCATTTGGAAAAAAGTGCAGTTATATCAGGGTTAAGAAGTTGCCGATACGATGCATAGGCTGCGACGCATATCTTGACGTTCATTTCGATACGATTCATTTCAAATCGAGTGAATAGTTGAGTAAAAAGAGATTATAAGTCTTTGTTAATCCACTTTTTGTGCAAATTTAATGCAAAACGCACCCATTTTAATCAGCAAAACTGCTAAAATGTCAAATGTGTTGCAAGAAAACCGTAGCATTGTTGCAAAAAAATCATCATTTAGCAAAATAAAATAATATTCTTGCAGATATATATAGATAGAGCAGCCCACTATATTGACTTTAAGGTTGTAAGGTTTCAATTGTAAAGTTTCAGCGACCCCTATTTTGCACACAACGGGATTATACTAAAATCAATATGATCACTGAGTTTTATTCATGCAGTCATTTTAATTACAGGTTTTGTAGTGAGTGTGATTGGTTAAATCAGCCGTCACTCAGTTAGACAAAAACTATGGCCGTCAAACTAGAGCAGTGGGTTGGAGATCGTCGTTGGCACGTCCTTGTATTTGGGCCATAAAAGAAGATGCATTACGCAGAAATACAAGATTCACAATATTACAATCTCTCCTCATTGCCGCAGAGTTAGATTACTATAGGATTTCATATCGTCATTGCCAGCCCCATGACAAATTATTCAGATGATTGTTTAAAAATGTCTTTGCGCTGACAGCTTTGTGCACCGAGGCCATATTTAATACAAGGGAATAGCGTTTAACTCCTTAAGCAGCGCACAAAGCACCTCTCTCGCTCAGATGACGACAGAAAAGGGACTAATAACTAATTAGGCTTTAATATGCTTTAATGCATTTTTAATGTCAGCAGGGTGTCTGAGCTAAACCCCAGCGAGCTCTGTCAGGGGCTGGGAGACTAATA
>KN495114.1:9914-22534 GCA_000787155.1 Scartelaos histophorus | reverse complement strand
GTGTCAGAGATTATAAATATAGAGCAGACAAAAGCATCATTTGGTTTTTATACTACTTCTACTTACTACTACCTACTACTTCTACTTACTACTACCTACTACTACTACTACTACTACTACTAAAATAAAATATTGTAAAATCCTTAACTTTGTCTCGTGTCCCTCTTTAAATATGTTTGGTCCAATTTCTGGGTCGTAACAGACTGCTACTGCTACTACTTCTACGACTACTACTGCTGCTGCTACTACTACTTCTATTACTACTACTACTACCACTACCAGTACTACTACTATTACTCCTACTACCACTACCTACTACTACTACTACTACTACTACTACTACTACTACTACTACTACTACCACCACTACCTACTACTACTACCACTACCTACTACTACTACCACTACCTACTACTGCTACTACTACCTACTACTACTACTACTACTACCACCTACTACTACTACTACCACCTACTACTACTACTACCTACTACTACTACTACTACTACCTACTACTACTACCTACTACTACCTACTACTACTACAACAAAGTTTTTCTCAATGACATGACGTCTGTACAACTGCAATTTCTTCAGTTAAAAAAGTTCAAATTTCATAATAATTCTCCACATTCCTAGTACTTCTGACCTCCATGAAACCAAATAATTTTTTTCAGAATGAATTAGTTATTCTGCATATTTTTTGTACTGCATTTGTAAGTGTTCAAATGTCAAGTTCTGCTTCCATTCAGCTTTAACTACCGATTTTTAAACTTCTTTGAAATTCCTCTAAATTTAATAGAATAGATATTTCCCCCATAATATTCAAACAAATATTGTCCAAGCGTGTCCATGTTTTCAGATATCATGTTTTCTTTTTCATTTTCATGTCAAATCTCAATATCATGTTCATATTACTGAGAACTTAGATTAACATCCCAACCATGTTTCAGAAAAAAAAAAAAAAAAAAAAAAAAAGTGTCCATATTTTCAAATCTAAATCTCATGTTCATATGACTCAGAACTTAGATTAACATTCAAGGTTATTTTTTTAAGGTCGTAGCCAATTCTTGTACATAAAAAAAACACTAAAAATGCTTAATATAAATTTCAAACATAGATTTATGCAGCTGACATTGTAAATATTTGAAAAAGCTCAATAGGAACTCAATTTTAAAGCCGAACAGTCCTCTTTGTTGTTTGCCTTGAACTCACATGGCACCCTACATGTAATTGTGTAGTTAAGTATAGAGTACATCCCCCATGCTCCAGTCTGCATTTATTACATGCACAATTTGCCACCTGCTTTGTTTCCTAACTATGCGCCCCCCGAAGGACAAAAGATGTTACTTCATAATAACTAACTTGGGGATCGCAAAATATACATACAATTGCAGGGAAGAAAACTGTCCCTTTGTAACATTCAATTACTAGAAATTGCTGAGTGCATTTCTTTTAAAATAACAGCCCTTCAGAGAACAGCATAGGCATTTATTGTGTAACGGAGAAGGCACGCAGTTGTTTGCTTTATAATTAAGCCCAGCACAGTTCCTCAAGCCATCCCCGCCATTTTCTTTTTTCATGTTGTGCGCGCTGTAATCTGTATTTAACGCATGCACATACACACTCGTATATCCAGTGTGAAATCCCTTTAACCAGAAAAGCATGGCGTCTTAGCATAGCGCAGCCTAAATATAGCAGCAGTCATCATTTCTTCTTCTTCTTCTCAGTATTAACCGCGCCACTGGCTTTTCCTTTTTGCTACGAACGCCGGACTTGGACTTGCCCATCCTCCATCTTTGTCCTTGGAAAGGTTATGTTTCCTCCAAGACTCCATTTTGAATTTGCCCCCGCGGTGAGGGGAAACAACAATCAGACGTAGTGAGAGTGAGAGACAGTCCCTCCTGATTGAGAATGATTAAAACAGCGGGTTGTGGAGCCCTGCTGATGATGATGACACCACAGAATTACACGGTGTTAAGGACAGTAGAATAGGGCAGAAGCTGGGAGGAACCAAGCGCAAGAAATGACAATGTGCGGCTAAAATTAAATGATAAGCCTATATTTGGTAGCTAACGTTATTTGAGATTGCAAAGTTGACATGGTGAGTTAAAGATTCTACATCGCTTTAATTTTGTTTCATTCCCAGATAGTTACATAACAGATAAGTATCCTGAAAGCCTTTGAATTGGATGGATATGAGAACTATCAATGAATAGCTTCCCAAAAACATATTAAGTAGGAAAAAAGGAAGCCCCAAATTCAAATCTACACATATACAAAAGTTTTGCTAAAGCTTAAATACAAATATATTGCATTAAATGTGCACGTGTAATTCAACCAGGAGAGAAAAAAAAATAGTAACGATAAAGGTGAGTTAGTTTCTAGATGTAACTGGACTTTCCTATTGAGACTTTCCTCGAGACTTGGATGTATTTAGCACCCTCTAGGCAAAAGTGTCTTGCCCGAGGACACAAAGACATTAGTTGGAGCTGATATCAAAGCCCAAACATAGAAGTGGGGACTGGTTAGCACTTAGGTGGGAGACTGCTGGGAGTATTTGCGCAGAATAATGTGATAAGTTAAGTGAGTGATTCTGAGTCTTGCAAAAGTGATTTGGATGTTTTTAAAATATAAATATACAATAAATTATATAAACCCAATGCAGTATTAGTATTTATTAAAGGTCCTGTATTACGGGAAATTGACTCTTGAGAGCTTTAAGCCATGTTACAATGTTGTTACCTCATCAAAAACATAAATGGAGTTGTATTTTCTTCACACAGTCTGTCTACATTTCCAAAGCTCAAACTACTCTGATCCACCTTGTGATGTCATCTGGTGGTAGTTTTCAAGTTAACATCTGATTTTACGTTAGTTCAGTAGAGATTAGCAATCCCAGGGCTGAAATTACCCAAATGATTCTAGTGAAAGTGTATGGAGTTTAAAAACACAGTGGACTTCGGGTGCATGACGTCACGAGGTGGAACAGAGTGTTTTCAGTGTGAGAGGACAACTTATCCTAAATATATAGAAATAAAGTAAGACGGGCCCTTTAAACATTTGACGACCACTTGAACTAATCTATAATCCAAAACAATTCCACATATATACGCACTCACTTTGACACCATCGTCCCCGAATCCCCTCACTCCTCTCCTCTCACATCACATCCACACTCTCATTATACACTTCATTATTACCCAGTGAAAAAGGCAGGTCCCCGTATGGCCCCCAGCCTTGATATGAGGGCCCCTAGGAGCCCATTACACCGCCATTCGGCTTGAAGACCACTCTGAGACATCACACTTCATTCACAGCTGTTCCTGCCACGACTCCTCAAGTATGTCATCTCCCCACTCCCTGCTTTGCCTTGTCGCTACAGCTAATAGTTTTTTACACACTCCCATTTACCATCTGTGCTGTATACGCCACCAGATATTAGCATAGTCTTTATAGCTAGTGGGCCTTAAATTCTCTCACTCCCTCTATCTCTTGCTCCCTTCTTTTTAAAGCTCCTATATTACTTGAAATTGACTCTTGTGAGCTTTAAGTCATGTTATAACGTGTGACCTCATCAAAATCATCTTACGTGGAGTTGTGTTGTTTCACTTATGCTGTAAATGTTTGAAAAATCCTGCATTGTTAGTTTGTCTGTATCTCCAAAGCTGAAAATGCTGTTCCACCTTCTGATGTCATGCAGTTTTAACTTTAATTCAGTAGAGATGGTCAATTCCTGTGCTGAAATTATCCAAATGATTCTAGTTAAGGTGCATGGAGTTTAAAAATACAGTAGAGCACTTCCTGTATTACCACTTGACATCAGAGTGTTCTCAGAAACTTAAATATGCAGGATTTGTGTGTTAAACATGTGTAAATGAAACAAAACACAACTCCAGGCATGTTTTTGATGAAGAAACAACATAACATAGCTAAGAAAACAGTGTAATAGGGGCCCTTTAAACTATGCTCCTTCGTTCCTGACAAAATTGTCAAATTTGATCAACACATTAACAGCTATAGGTGATTTAATTCTTACCTTTTTTTCATTGCACTGAGAATAACAAGTGATAGAGATGTGTTAAACGATTTTCCTCTAATTAAAACTGCACTGGTGCTGCAGGTATCAGGTAATTGTTTGAATGATTTTTCTCTTGTCAGCTCCAGTGTTTATTCTCACTTTTTGTCAATTCTATATAGCTATTTAAAGATACTGAGTAGCTGAAAGCCCTAGTACACCATTACTTTTCAAAGATGATAAAACGCCGTGACTGCAGAGGTGGAGGCTAACAAAGTCAAAGTATATGAGGTGCACTGTGCAACTTTTTTGATGTAGGGTCTGGTGCTTGATCATTTCCATTGAAATGACTGTTTTGCCTTGGATGTTCTGCAGTTTGGCTTTAAACAACTATCTAGCATTCAGTCAATTATAGGTGTTTTTATTGCAAAAAAATATATATCTTGAAAGACATAACTTGGTTGATTGTGCAACCTGTCTGTCTGGATGGAGTGAGACTGAATCCGTTTTGCACATTTGCATGTAGGGATAGGTGTGGATTTTTCAGAGGCGCACTCAAAATGGAAGAGTATGAGCATCACAAGTCTCCGCCAGCTTTTACATAAGCAGACGCGATGAGCTTTTGCCAGAAATCCAGCATGCTGTCTACAACTGTGGTGGTCTCTCTCGCGTGGGCTATTGCCATCTTTTTACGGCTGTCTGCAGCTAACTGGGAAAATGTAAGAAAACAAAGATTTCTTCAGGGGGTTGACTCTGAACCCCTCCCCTTGCTGCTCAGTTTCAAGGGGCAGGGGTAGAAATTAGAAATGGGATTGGCCCATAGAAGAGTTTAATGTCACACAGTGGAACATTCCAGCATTCCAGGCAAAGCAATGACATCTCAATGAAGACGAACTGTTGACAGGCTCTTCATCAAAAAATCCACGGAATCCACCTCTAAAGTAGGACTAAACACCTAAACTCCGCCCACAACCACATTCTAAACAGAGCTGCTAAACTGGGCAGTACCTGAAGCACTGAAATAAAGACTGAGGGAGTGGGAGGAGCGTGGTCTGGACATATGAGGAGCTCTGTGATTGGCTGAACAAGCATCCGCACTTAAAACTCCGCCCTGGTAGGTATTTGTAATCAAGGCAGTTCTGTGTGATGTCACCAACTACTTAAACTTGTAGTGGATGCTAGAAGGAGCACAATTTTTGATTGTTTTTGAACATAAAGCTGCAAATTTACATTATTTATACTAAAATTGCCTAAAAGGAATGGTAGACTATGTTATTAAAACACCACATACAGAATTTAGTAGCAACAGTAGTAGATGTAGTGTTTAGTTCCACTTTAAGATTGTGAAGAGAGTAAAAATAATATGTGTAAATGGAAATCATGTCATTTGGGGTGTGTTTTTTTTTTACTTTTTTTCTACTTTTAAAAGCTGTTTTTTTACTACTTAGAACTGTTGGTGTAGTTGTCTTTCGCCCCCTGGTGGGAAACAAAATCGAACTTTATTTACCCCTGAGGGAAATGTGTCTTGGAATTAACATTCAGGACAAACAATGATTCATACAACCAGAAGGAGCTTGGATTTGGGGGAGCAGAGCCTTCCTCCTGATGGTAACACATTGTGCTCACTGGAGGTTGAGGGTCTGCCATGATCTTGTTGCCTTGTTTTCACCACAATGTCATTAGATGCTGGGAGAAAATCTAGTGAAATCTGAAAATAAAATCTGTCAGAACGTTTTCCCTGCAATTTGTTTACAAAGTAGTTTTCACTAATCCAACCTTTATAGTCAAGTTAGCGCTCGCTTTATAGTCAAGTTAACAATATCACTTTTCTGTCTACTATCTGATGGTCTTCATGGAGTTGTTTTTCCCTCTACTAGAATGTTCCACAGTATGGCATTAAACCATATATATCATATACCATACATATCTCTATTGAGACAAGCAGATGACACCAGGCCAAGTTACACATCAGATCCGTAATTAATCTCACAATTTAATAAATGCAAGAAAGATACGTTTAATGCCATTCTGTGTAACATTTCATGCCGGCAAAGAATTAAAATCTCCATGGAGATAAAAAAGGCGGGAGATCCTCCACCAAAAAAGTTACATAGTGCGAATTTAATTCACTTTAAGACTTTCTCCTTTCTCTCTAACACAAGCAGCCCAAGATGGCAAATCCAAACAGTGAGACACCCGCTCCATTGGCAAAAGTGAGAAGTGTCTTCACCCCCCACACATGCAAACAGATATATGCACATATCAGCTAACTGTAGGCACTACTCTGTCTGGAGCAGGTACTGAAGTTTTTTTATTTATTTAATTTACAACATACAACAAGGATAAAGCCAGGAAGTAAGTACTATATGGAACAATACAATACAAAGTTATAAAACGCCACAGCAAAAAAAAGATAAAAAGTATGTGTTTGTATGTGTGTGTGTGTATGTGTATGTGTATGTGTATGTGTATGTGTATGTGTATGAGTACGAGTCTGAGGTTTCAGCGTCAGTAAATATAAATGACAAATTTGTGTAAAGTAATGTATACATTTTAACAGTATATGGAAGGGATAAACTCAACATTGAAAATAACAACTATGGAAATAATGAGCATACAGTGCATACACCAGTCTATACAGCTGTATGTTTGTTAAAGAGTTGCTCGGACTGGTGTTTAAGCCTCCAATTTACTCATGTGCCAAAAAAAACTTACCATAAATGTTTTTTTCTCAATGTGCAGTTTTGTATGTATGGTATGTATGTTTAGCTTTGTGAGGCGTATTAAAAATAATGTGGTGCATTAAAATAGACTGTGATGCATTAAAAAAAGAGAGATTTGGACACATGAGAAGTGGAATAGGTCTTGTTTTACGAAATTGGATTTAGAGTTTATATTTATTTTTTGATTTTTTGATTGATTGACTTTAATTATTTGTTATTATTCATCTGAGCCTTATTTTAACAGTTTACTTACATAGCACTACAACAGGTGAGATGATTTGTGCTGTGAAACAAGTCTGTCACACATGTCACACAATGACAATCACAAGCTTGCAGGCATTGGCCAACAGTCACTCTCACCTTTTTGTTGGAAATAAAACATTAAAAACAGGACCGTAAACACTTTATTATCTCTTGAAAATAAGTTGTTTGAGTTCATTTAGTATATTTTCTTGTATCTTAAAACTTTTTTGGCAGCGCTTGATAATTTGTGCATTGTGTCAGCGTGATAACTGCCACACATTCCTCCAATAGAGATACATGTAGAACAGCCGCAGCATGATGTCGGTGGCTGCGATACAAGTGTGGAGAAAGAGGAGGAGAGAGGAGCGTGTCTTTGTGGGTCCATATTTACACTGTTCTGCCTCTCCGCTGTGCTGCTATTGATTCGTCATACATTTATAATGAAGACTTGGAGCAGTTCAAAGTGGAGAAGGCACTAAATGAGATTTGGGCATCGGGTTAGTTGTGTTTCATGTGTTTAAAGGGAAGATTTGAGCATTGCTGAGTTGCGGAGATTAGACTGAAGTGGATATGTGGTATTGATGTGCAGTAGAAATTGTGCAGTAGAAATATCGCAGATGTAAAAACATAACCCAGGGTATTTTTGTGGAAGAAAAGAGGTCGAATTAGGATATCAGAGAACAATTTATCTCATCTTTTGACAATAACAAATATATTTAGTGTCAACTAAACAACGCCCAATGTTCAGTTTATTTTCAATTTGTTCCAGTAGCTGCTGAGACATGCCTTAGATTGTATAAACGGATGTAGCTAACCTGCTCGCCGCCACGTTCCAAATAGGAAGTGAGCATGGCCTCCATCATCAGGCTCCTCATTTTGGTCTTGAAATGGTCATATTAACCCGTTCTACGTGATCTTGGTGTTTTTATTTGGCTATTTTGTCCCAATTCCTAATGTAGAACTCAGCTCCCCTATAACTGCTAATCTCTATGAGCTTCATTTGACTAGAGGTGAGCACTAATCCAGTTCTTTATACGTCTATGGTTTGAACATGTAAATCCACAAGAAGATAATGTGAAGTTATGTAAAAGCAATAGAGACTAGGGGTGTCATGGTCACATTTCAGTTTTACAATTGTGATTTGACATTTACTCACAATTGTAAGTGAAATCCCTGGCTAGCATTTACCTCAAAAAAAGAAGGTACAAGGTTCAAATCCCAGGCCTTTCTGTGCAGAGTTGCATCCTTCTCCGCTTAAAACTGTGGTGTGTTTCCTCCAGGCTCTCCGTTTTCCCCATCAACCTCAGAGCTGGAGATGGGTCCTGCGGCACTGCACTGCTTCTGACAGGTTGTCCCAGCCCGTTTCATTACTCTGTGAAAAGTAAAGTTAATGTGACATAAAAAGCCAGATAATACAGCGCTTTGCATGTGGGTTTATTTTTTAGGTGTACAGATTAAAAGGTGCACTTTAAGCTCTTTAAAAATCACATAGGACAACAAACAAATGAGAGATATACTCAAATAAAAGCAATTAACACCAATTTTAGAACCAATTCACACTTTTTGGCAAATCCATAAAAGAAAAAACACAAAAAAATAAACCGTTTCTACTAGCTCTTGTATTACTGAAGTAGATTTTGACAGACTCATATGAGAAGTGTTGCTAGTTTGGGCTACACTCGTCTCCAACAGAAATCCTGCTTAAATGCTTTGACAGCTCGACCAGTGGCCTGCGTGTATCTGTGTGGTTCATTATTAGTGGGGTCTCTGATGTGCTCTGTGCCTAGTGCTTGCAGCGGGTGGGTTCACGGGCGCTGGACCAGAGTCAGTGAGAGCGGTTAATGAGAGAACTGGCACAGGCGCATTAGCTGATGGCTCTAAGTCAGTGATCTGCAGCCCAAGCCTCTCTGTGGAGCCAAGAACAGCTCACCACAGCTAAATATGGCTGATGAGAGCGAAGACGAAACAAGACGGATGAGATGGGCAATGGAAGAGAATCAAGAGTCTATGTGAGATGCATGTTAGTGGCCAGTGTGCAGTGTGCTATGTTAAAAGATGCATTGTGTAACTTTTTCTGGCGGAGGGTCTGTCACCTGCCTGAGAGGTCATTGCTTTGCTCGGAATGTTCCACAGTATGACATTAAACAGCTATATCTTACACGTATTAAATTTCATAGCTCAAAAATACGTATAAAAACATGCGTTCTGACTGCGAGCCTACCTCGTCATCTATTGGCTGTTGGGTTGTCATTCAAACTTTCTACATTTCAGAGTAAGTGACTTGCTCACACATTCCACAGATGCAAGACGCTGTTTACTAAACCAATACAGTTCTTAGCAGCCTTTTCAAGCCGTAACTTCCTTGCAGTTTGCATAAAATGTGTTGCAATGACAGACAAGAACCCACTACCAGTTAACCGCAAAAGAGTTTCTTCTTTGAGGTTGTTAAAAGAAGAAAAGAAAGGGAAAAGGAGCAAAGCCAAACTAAGAGGGTCTAAAGACTGACGGGTTGGAGCTAAATTACCTCTGGACAGGAAACTTCTGCTCATCATTTGAAAACGTACTTTATTTCCAAGAGGTTGAGAAATGTTTTTCAGGACAAGAATGAGATATCACGTTTCTGAAAATTTTTGCTGCTGCTTGTTGGATTAGTTGCTAGTTAGTTGTAGTTAAAAGTCCCGTGCAGCGATGAGGAGCAAACTTGTTTTCCAGGATAAGCTACTTCATTAAAGACATAAATGTAAATCTAAAGTAATTGCCAAGATTTTGCACAGAATACATTACTCTCACACAACAACTTTATTATAACTCTGAATGTTGCAGTTATGATAATAGTAAAAGACAATAGTAGCAGCCGCACCTACAGCGCAGCGGCTGTAAAGGGTTTTGACATAAGGAGGAGCCAGGAGCTGTTGGGGAGGATGGTTGTTTCACATATGTAGAGCATCTGCATTCCTTGTTCCTTGGAAAATCCTCTATACAACTTTTAATGTCCAAACAAAGTAATAACATAACCATGGAGAAAAGGATTTGAAGTCCTATTAAAGGTCCATTATGGAACATTTCTAATGGAGGGTCTGCCACTTACTTGTTGCCAATGAGATGTTGCTTTGTACTGCCTTAAACCTATCATGCACTAATTCTCTAACAGGCCGATTTGATTGGACTATGTTACTTTACTTGTAGAAGGAACTATGTGACCTGCTTGTTGTCATGGAGATGTTATTGCGTTGCCTAGAATGTTTCACAGTATTGCTTTAAACTTGTCTTGCATTTATTCAGTTACAGGATGATGACATTGCTCAAAAACACCTTGAAAAACATGCATTCTTACTCTGAAGCTTCCGTGGCATCACCTGCTTGCCCCCCGTGGAGAGTTACATTTAATGCTGTACTGTGAAGCATTTCAGGCAAAGTGACATGTAGATTTAGCTGGCGGACGTCCTACTGAAAAAAGTGAAAGTATATCTGCTTTTTAGAATTGTATTAAGTTACAAAATGTTCCCATATCAAAAGCTTTCATTCATTTCCGAGTAACTCTCCATATATTTAAACACTGTCTCTCTTTACAGTTTCTCAGCATGAAATGGCCTGAATATTGTGGTCCGACTTCTGCAAACTGTCATCTGCAGAAACTGACCTCTCGACTCATGGCGCTGAACAAAAGCTTGTGAACCACGACCAAACCCCTGAGCCATTCTGTACAAGCGATAAAGATCATTCACAGGCGAAAACACAATCTGCTACCACCACTGCAATATACTTATAAATATAATTTGTTAAGCATTGAAAGCTTTAATAAATCAGATTGTCTTAAACTAATATTCAAACACATTAATAATCCCACACCAGAGACACTAAGTACATTTATTCAGAGACAAACAAGCAGCAGAGTCACTCGAAGCTCCTCCAGTAATAACTGTACAATCCCACAGCGCACAACCACATTTGGACAGTCAGCTTTTCTCATATCAGTATTATAAACTACGGAGCTCACTACCCCCTGAACTCAAGTGCATAACAGAGCCTCAGCTGTTCAAGTCCTGCTTAAAAACAAATCAAAGAATGTGGGAACGTCTGAAATGTGAAATTACACTGCTGTAAAAATGCGTTGTGCTTTTATTTCTTGTAGGGAAAAGCCCGACCATGAACTCTCGCTCTAAGTCTACACTCTTTATGCCTATGACTATGTATGACTGCACTGTCAAGTATATAAAATAAAATACTAACACCACACGCTTCCGTAACAGTCAGACTGATGGCCAAATTAAAGTACTGATTATTACAGTTTTGTTTTGTTTACTTCATCAGTATTTATATATGCAGGATTATAATTTATATTGCACTTCTTACCTGTTTGCACTTTCGAGAGCCCTACGTGCACAAATGTCAAACTTCTTGCATCTCGAATCATATTTCTGCTATTTATTCTCAGTATTCCCTTATCCTGTCTGTCTGCGTGAGCGCCCCCTGCTGCTCGCTCTGTGTAACGCTGTGACCTTGCAGATTGCGGTTAATTGAAACAGGTGCTCTCCGCTCTCCGTGTTCTATCTGTGTGACAGCGGGAGGCGGACCACTGCTGCTCCTGACAGCCCGCCTAAAGAACAGCGCGTTTAAAAGCAGTGAAAAAGACATTTACCTTCTGCTTTCTCACTGCCCAGATTAACACAGAAAAGTGCACGGTCAGAATTAAAGAACCAGGAACAATTTAAAGGTGTGCATTGTAACTTTTCTGCTTGTCTCAGGGAAACTGTATGGCTTTGTATAGAATGTCTCTCAGTGTGGCATTATCATTTCATTGTAGTTATTTGGAGCAGGTCTAAAAACACTATAAGAAGGTGCAGTTAAAGGTGCATTGTGTAACTTTTCTGGAGTTTCAGATTGGTCAGAGGTATTAAACCATTTGTAATTGAATAAATGCAAGGTTGAGCTTTTTAAAGTCAAATAACATATTCATAAAAACAAGCATTTGACGGACCCTCCACCAGAAAAGTCACACAATGCAACTTTAATACATGTATCTATAACACTGCATGTACATTCACGTATATACTTTCTTATTTAATCTTGAAAAGGAAGAAAACAGCATTCTGCATATAACATTCATTCGATTACAAAAAAATACATTGTAAACCATGCGTGCTGCCCCCGCGACCCAGCCGGATTAAGCGGGAGAAGATGGATGGATGGATGGATACATTGTAAACCATGTATTTTTACTGGGGGCGGTGTCACCTCTCCACAGATCTGACCTGTAACTCTGCCCGATGGCTCATCTCTGTGGAAATAGAAGTCACTATGCAAAGCAACAACATCTCCGTGGAGACGAACTGGTGGCTAATCCTCCTACAAAAAAGTCACATGGTGTAGCTTTAAGGAATACGCACATTAGAGTCGTGAGTCATTCAACAGTTTTGCATTTACAAGATGAAATTTTCTGACTCAACTGCAATTGTACTTTTCTTTTCAAATATTTTTAAATAATACTGAAATATGCGTTGTAATACTCAGCTATGTTTTTATGGCTTATGGCTGATTTTAAGGACCCTTACCCATTCAAAAGATGATATTTTTGTTTTATTTCCTTAATAGCCATGAGCAAGAACAACCAATGCCATAAATACCCATGAATAGCCA
>KN495109.1:2193-17387 GCA_000787155.1 Scartelaos histophorus | reverse complement strand
AAAGGTGCTTCACATGGATCAGGATATGGATATATATATTTTCATAAATTGATCCACACATTATTTCATTATTTGGACATAGTAGCTCACACAATATATGACAAAGAGCAAGAATGTAAATGGTAACAATAAATTCAAAATAAGTAGCTGAATGGTGTCAAGCAAGGCATAATTATATAAATGTGTATGGACAAGTAGAAATAAAATAAATACATAGAAATGTAGTAGAGAGGCAAAGATGAAATAGTCCCTTATATTGCAAGCTAATGTAGAGTACAGATGAAGTATGATGTTAAAGGCCGAAGTGGCTATAATTGTGTTTCTTGTCCCCTAACGGACATTTCGAGATGCACTCCCCACTTTAGTATCTGTGCTGTCCGCTCTGAGGGGGAAGCTAATGTTCTTTGGTTATAGTTTATGATTCATGCTTGGAGTGTGGCTGCTTCCCAAGAGGGTCTTACCATTTATTTTCACTGACACGTGGGTCAGCTACAGCGACCTGCTGCTGTTTGATTACAAATCTTATGTAACATATTGTCTTGACCAAGGTACAGGGCTGGCATTTACGATTATATGAACACATTTTAACAAGGTGAGACTTAATCATTGGCAAAAGTAATTCATAACAAAAACACCATGATCTCTTAAACAAAACAAATATATTTTGTATTTCATAAAGAGCCTTTGAGCATTATATGACAAACAAAAGGAAAAAGGACACTAAGAATTCTGGCTTAAAATCTCTTCCTCACCCTCCATAGATGTCCCATTTTTCCAGGTTCAGGAGTTTGTTAAAGAAATATCATTTTATTATAATTTCAATACATTGAAATTAAAGTCTCATTACATTATTGCATTGTACTTTCCAACATATTCACATTCAGCTTTATAGGGAAGTGAATAACTTCCTTTTCCTATGCTGACTCATTCATTTGCGCTGGATTCACTGTACAAAGTCACCTTACACAGGTGTTCAAGTGGAGAATACGCTTGTCCAATCCACTGCCAGTAATGGAAACAACATCATATAGGCACAGGCCTCTTATACATTAGTGATGATCCATGGCTGACTTCAGCTGAGTTGTCACTTCCTCCATCAACAGTAAATGACCCTAGCACAATGCATCATGGGTAGAGGCTCTGTTTTGCCGACTCGCCCCTGTCTGTAACCCCCATTACCTAAAGGACGGCCAGAGTCAGAGGGAATGAATGTGCCAGACCTTATATAAATGTAGTGAATCTCTATGGAGTGTGCACAATGGGATGCCAGATACTACAAAGCCAGAGTCACTGATGCCCTTTAACTGCAATGTCAAATAAATAAATCAGTAGTAGTTTTTATTTTTATTTTATTATTTTATTTTTTAGCAAAAGCAAAGTCAAATAAATAAATCAGTAGTTGATATTTTTATTTTTGTTTTGTTTTTTGTTTTTTTTTAGCAAAATCAATTATTATTTTAATAGTTGATTAGTTGATCTCAATTATTCTGATTTTACTTGAGTATTATCTTGCTAACAGACAATATTTTTTGTGTTGAAATAACACCACATATCAATACAAGAGTCAAGGTTAAGAACACGTTTTCATATGGAAAATTGTCCTCTGCATTTAACCCATGCTTCAATGCTACTGGGACATCTCTTCAGCATGTCCTCAGCAGGGGGCGCACGATCCCATACTCAGGACCCAAATTTCCATGATCTTGTTGCTAGGCTTGGTGAGGACAACCTTAAAATGGGGCTCTGACCTATGGTGCATGTTTTAAGTTAATGGAGGAAACTGGATTGCCTGGAAGAAACCCGCCCATACACACTGAGAAAATGTAAACTCTGCACACAAAGACCTATGGTGCATGTTTTAAGTTAATGGAAGAAACCCACACATACACACTGAGAAAATGCAAACTCTGCACAGAAATACCCAGGTAAACCAGGAATCGACCCCTGAATCTTGCTAACCACCGTACCACCGCACTAAATATTTACACAACTCCATGTGCTTTTCTTGTCTTTGTTAACCTATTTTTCCAAGAACTTCTTGTTCAGCAGCAGATATGAGAAAACCCTGACCTGTTAACCTCTGTCTTCAAGAGCTGCATTGCTTCTTTTGCTTTAGCCATAGAATGAATTTCCTCTCACATATCCCACCACACACTGTTACTATTAGCACAAAAAGCAATCTTCGACCGTGATATGATCCAGAGAAGATGTGTGCCTACTTGTGTGTGACCTTAACCTCCTCGCTACATGGTGTTTCACAGCCCGATGAATCTAGCCGTAGACAGCCAGCGTCTGACCCCTGTAGCCTTGTGGTGCTCTTCAATGTCACCTCTTGGTCCGAACAGGGAGGCCATCTTGATTGTGAGATACGACAGACAGGCGTGATAGACAGAGCGGAGAGAGATAAAGAAGAAGAGAGATAAGAGCCAGACTGTTCAAAGGAGACCACTTGAATTAATGTCCAATTCATGTCATCTTTTACTTTCAAGATGGCAGATTATATGTTCCAAAAGATAAGGGATTGCATGTATTATCTCCTGTATTTTAATACTCATACTTCCATATGTTTTTTAGCTTTGTTCAGAATAAATGTAAAGCTACTATATATGTTTTCTTACTAAAAAACAAAGTGGCTTTCAATATTAACTTAAGCATAAACAAGCCTATGTTTGATTCAGTCCCATAGGCTGTATAAAGAAATGGATTAAGGGAGTGTGACATCCCCCAGCTGCAGTCAAATGAAGCTCATGAGGCCAGCAGTTATAGGAGCAAATTTGTTCCAAGTTCCATATTAGGAATAGGAATTTACTGACAAAATAGCAAAATAAAAACACCAGGGTTAATATGAACATTTTAAGAGCAAACTGATGAGGCTACAATAGTAGTTTGAGTATGGAGTGAATTAACAATGAACTGCAAAGTGCTTGGGTGTCTTGAGAGGCACTATATAAATGCAATGATTAATGAATGAATTAAATAATGTAAAGTTAATTGTAGCCGGAGTCGATAGAGTTGGAAGTGCCCCCTATGCACACTTTCTGATTGGAACATGGCAACAAGAAGAATATCCATGTCCATTTACAGTCCATGTTGAGTTCATATTAGTCTTTCCTTCAATATCAAAACTCTTCTCCAGATCACATGCTTTTCCAGACAGAGGATTGGCTGTAGACCTCTCCTTTAAAAAGCTAATAGATTTTTACTAAATTTGATTAATTGCATAGCTATGGTGTACTGTATGGCATATTCTGTGAGTAATGTAATAAGAAATCTGCTTTTGAAGATAAGTATCAAACCTGCAAATCAAAATAATGGATTAAGTGATCAGTGGTTTCATGGAAAACTAAAACTCAATGAACCAACTCACCTCTTGTAACAGCAAATGGAATAAATAACTTATATATTTTTTTAATTTTCCATTTATACAGGCTTGGGACTGTCACCAATAGTACACAGATATATGACTTCTTGTGGGTCAGTTTGTGCTAGTTTTTATTATAGTTTAGCTCAATATATTTTAAGCTTAGACTTGCTCCACTAAGCTGTGTTATTCAAATATTTGAGAAAAGTTGCAAAATAGAGATTTGTTCTTTTACATAACAGTTCCAAGAAATTACAAAAGGTTACAAAAAGGCAACTCTGTGAAAAATAGATGTCTCTTTAAAAGCACCATTATTGAGAAACATAAATAAAATTCACTGGCCTCTCCTCATGCATGTTAGCTGGAGACACCTCACATTGCATCGGTTACTTTTAGTGTGATACATGTAAAACCCATTAGAGATACATTAACAACAAAAGCCCTGAGGACAGCCTGGGGGCCCTGTTCTACCCACAATCCCATCTTCCCTCTCCATCTAAGGCAGCCATCGCTACGAGTGTCTTACTGCTATAGAAAGATCTGCTACCGTTTCTCCCTGGGGTCTCTGCTAAAGGCCTTTGTACCATTCACGGTGTGGCCAATTCATCCAGCTTACAAAAGCCAGATAGAAAAATACTGTAATGAAAAGGAAGAATAAATAATATCAGTTAGAGAGTGGCCGAGTGCTTTAAATTCCTTGCTGGTGGTTGCTTTCTCAGATTATAATAAAGTATAATCATGTTTAAGAGACTCTCTGGTGATTTGTAACTGGTGATAATGTTCCACAGTATGGCATTAAACCTGAATATCTCAGGTCACACTAAAGGCCAAGTTACAGGTCAAATGTTCCACTGCTCAACCTGTAGAAGTTTTCAGATTTATTTATTTATTTATTTATTTGATAGGGACAATGCACATTAATGAACATAAGTATAAAACAAATGTAAATATGCCAGATTTTAGCTACAAAGCTCATTTTCATCCGTAGTCCCTCGGCAGGCAAATACATAAAAATACAACACACAACACAAGCAGCAAAAACAAAAGTCTAGTGGTCACATGACTGGTTGGTTTTCAGCCATAGTTTGAGTTGTGTTTTAAAGCTGATCAGTGTCGGGCTCCTGTATGTGCAGAGGAGACTGGTCCAGATGTTAGTGGCCCTCACAGAGACACTGTTCTGTCCAAAAGAGGTTCTTCTGTGGGGACCTCACAGTCTCCTCTGGTTTTGGGACCACTTGATGTTTTAGGTTTGAAAAAGACAGACATGGGGGGCGGGGCTAGTCCATGTAGCGCTTTGTAAATGAAGCAAATATACTTAAAATTTAGAAAATGTTCAAAATGTAAAATATTGTACTTATTTAAAATATTACATACATAAAATGAATTAGGTTTCTGGTCAAAAATTTTAAGAGATTTTTTAAACAGTGATTCAATTATTTTCAAATTTGTAACAGTGATGAGAGACCAGCTCGTAATGCAGTGTTCAACATGCGATAAAATCATTGAGTGAAGAAACATTCTAGCAGCACCAAGTGTTAAAAAAGGCCTGATTTGCTTAAACATTGTTAAGATTATATTTGACAGTATTGGCTAGTTTTTTAATATGATTTTTGAAAGACAAAGATTGTCCAAGAAAGGGAGGAAATAAAAGGCCGGTGATCAACTGGATGTCCTATGCAGAAAAAAATGTATTTATCATCACTGACACGTGCAGGGTCTAAACATAGTAAGATCTTTGAGTGTCCAAGACTGTTCACTATGGGTCCAAAAGAGGGCGTTTATAAACCAAGTGTAGTGAGACTATGAAGGTCAGTAGACTCCAGTTAGACACCAATATGCCACAGTTTATATAATGGTATGCCAATGGTATGCCAAGGGAAGATGGTG
This sequence comes from Scartelaos histophorus, assembly GCA_000787155.1. Taxonomy (NCBI): domain Eukaryota; kingdom Metazoa; phylum Chordata; class Actinopteri; order Gobiiformes; family Gobiidae; genus Scartelaos; species Scartelaos histophorus. Next base: position 12,139 of record KN495109.1, on the reverse strand, counting down.
TGGTAAAAATAGCTCTTGCGAGGCAACGTTAAACTGAGAAATGTAAGTTGGAGGATATGTGACTTAAATTCTTTTACACTCATGAGTAGTTTTGCAAGTTGTAAGTTTTGTATTTTTGAGCAATGGAAACACTTGGAATTGAATGCAAAACAAATAATTTAAAAGTATAGTCAAGGCAATCACGGGAAAGCAATTAATATCCATAGAGACAAGCAGGTGACTGACGTTAGAAAAGTTACACAGTGCACCTTTACATACTGCATTTATTAATTAGTGAATCTTGTGTTTTTGTAACTTTCAATTGGCAAATAAATTATACTTTCTGACTGGTTTTATTGGATGTTTATTATATTATTTTACTATCTATTTATTCATTATTTTCAGATCGGCCCCCAGCTCCCGTGAATGTGTCTGTCATGCACCTCCGGTCTGACTCGGCCACTGTGTCCTGGGACGTTCCAGAAGGAGACACAATCATTGGCTTCTCCATCTCACAGCAAGTACGAGACCTGTTTGTTTTTGCTTCATCTGAGGCTAAAGGTGGAGTGCAAAGGTCAAAGCTGTGACATTATGTTCTCATTTGAATAAATAAAAAAATAAGAAAATAAGTAAAAGGGCAAAATTCTAAGAGGAAACTGCTAGAGTTCAGTTTTGGCAAATGTTGTGTTTGGCAGTGAGCCTTCGTCAAATTGTGCTGAAATGCCCTGGCTGCTCTCCCAGTAACAGGTGAACTGAGATACACCAACATTTGTGGCACAAGGTGAGACAGGTGTTTTAAGCACAGGAACTGCATTTTAATTTACAACAAAGAGAACACATTGTCAAAATGTAATGTTTTAATAAATGATTTGTTCTTCCATTGCAGCGTGCATTTTTAGTAACTGGTTGCTTTGCATGGAATACATAGAGCCTTTCAAGCCCCGAGTCAAAAGGAGATGTGGCTCTGCTGATTTGTCAAGAGTGACTATAAGGCTGCAGTCTGAATGCAGAATAGTAAATGCAACAGCCACTGAGAGAAGAAAGAAACACAACATCTTTAGTAACTTTGCACAAGAGCTTTGAAAACCATATTTCTGCACAGCCACAATGCAACAAAACCCATTCAGCAGGCCTATGTTTCCACAAGAATGTTAAGTTACAAAGAGGTTTTGCTTTATGATGTTGCCAAGCAGCTCTGAGGTGCTCTATGTGACTCTTTGTTGGGTCGGGTTACTTTGCCTGAAATGTTCCACAGCATGGCCTTAAATGTAAATCAGTCTTGCATATCAACACCTTCTTAAAATAATCACATAAGTCATTTTTTCAGGTTTTTCACGAAGCACAAAAAACTCCCCCAAAAATTGAAATTATGGCAAAGTAAACTTAGGCAAAAAGTGACTTAGGCGATTATTTTAGGAAGGTGACGATATTGTAGTTTCAATTAATATTTTTTGCAGTATAAAAAGTTTCAAAAGGAGCGCATCCTGGACCTCCAGAGGATAATACACAGTAGAAAAAAGTAGAAAAAACACAGTGGTGTCTTTGGGGAAGGGAAGTCAGTTTAAAGATGCAAAAAAAACCAAGGCACTCACCGGTTAAAATAAAATGCCTTTATTCATTTACGGCATGTCGACATGCCGTAAATTAATAAAGGCATTTTATTTTAGCCGGTGAGTGCCTTGGATTTTTTGCATCTTCAATATTTTTTGCACTTGAAGTTGAATAAATACACAACAGATGAGTTAAATGCCACAAGATGGAGTCAGCAAAACAATGACAGCAATTAAATGTAGCAGTGAGTGCATGTAGCCAACAGCATTCCCCGTTGTTTAAAAAGTTATCCGCTTTTCTGTGAATACCTGAATAAAATCGGACTATAAAGGCGCCGGCATCTGGCACAGGCCGCTCTTACAGATGGGCTGAGGCCGCGCAGAGCAGTGAAAAATCTCTTATTGCCCAGGGCCAAAAATAGCACCAGTAACAATCTAAAAGGTCAATAAATAAAACTGGCTTGAACGTTCATGCCCCCAAGTGTTTACTCAAAACTATCAGACATTCACAAGAAAACTTTTCCATTTCTAGCCCTTCTCCATACGGTGGGAATGTGTCGTGCTGTCTACATCTTTACACTGATCCTTTACATTTTCTACCTGATCACCTCATTGTCACGCTCCATTTACTGAGATATGCTGTTTTTTGTATAATTTTCTGTTTTTCTAGAGTGCAATTTATCACTGCCCACCATAAGTACAGGCTGTTTCTTTCATTGTTCAAAAAAAATCATGCATAAACATTAGTGTAAAGACAGTGAAAGGGTTTCGTCACGAAGGACACCCGGTGTCAAATCAAAATGCAAATCACGGCCCAATAGGCGGCAGATGATTTGCTTTGGCGGTCGGTCCCATAATGGAAAGATGAAATATGTATATCTATGTGTCAGACTTTGTAAGGTTATTCTTCACAACTTTGAAGCATTTATTTTATCAGTGATACTTATTCGAAAAAATATATGTGATTTTTTTTTATATGGTTATAATGCTAGATAAAAAGAAATAGATAGAAGGACTATTTCATGTCCTACATTTTATGGCTTAGGAAGGATTGGTCTAAGGCAGGGGTGTCAAACTCAGATTAACAGAGGGGCAAAATTAAAAACAGGGACCAAGTCAAGAGCAAAACACAAAAATTCCACACACACATAATATATATTTGATAAAGATCTTATTTTATTGACCTTATTTTGGCCCACAATACAGTAATTATTGCAAAACTTGGCCTGTAAACCTGAGTTTGACATGTCTGGTCTAAGGGCACATGCAAAAGACTTCACTGAATGTCTCTCACCACTCTTTGCCCCCATTTCTGCTCCCTGCTCACTATAGAGGACCACCATGCCAGTCCTATTGATGTCTTCTGTAAATAAATTCTCCTGTGTGTGTGTGTTTGCAGAGGCAGGACGGGCACATGCAGCGCTTCATTCGGGAGGTAAACACCACCAGTCGCTCCTGTGTGCTCTGGGACCTGGAGGAGGAGACCGACTACATCATCCAGGTGCAGTCCATCGGTCTGTACGGAGAGAGCCAGGCCAGTAAGAAGGTCCATTTCCGCACGCTCAAGAAAACTGACCGCTTCCCCTCCAACAGCTCCAATCAAGGTGAGAACAATATCAAACATCATGAGTTTAGCGATATAGAAATATGGTGCATTAAAGTCTAATTACCACGACACTGCTGTAACTGTTACTATGTATGTAATAAAACGTGTTTAGAGGTGTTCAATAAGATGCCCCAAGATGACAATGAAATCAAAATATCTTGAAGTATGTCAGTGACATAGGACAACTTGGAGAAATACATATTTACAAAATTTCACATCTCCACAGTACAAAACCTGCTAAAGCTGTAAAATAAAGCTGTAAAATTTAAAATTAGAACAAAAAACAATAAAATGGGAAAACAGTTTATTATTTCATTATTCACAACAGATTTCAACCTCTATTTCCAATATTTTACTTATAGTTTATTTCAAATTACGACAATCAAAAGTGCTGGTGTTTATTTTAAGTTTGATATTTTATTGTCTCTGGTTTTTATGCCCTGGAAGTTACTTAGTGCGCCGTGTGTCAACTCTGTGTCAGCTGAACAAAGGAGATTTATTGCCTTGCTGCTTAGCTGCTGCCACCTGTTTCTTGTCATGGAGTTCAACAATTACTTTCTAAGATGTGAAAGTGAGCCGGTCACTATAAAAGAAGAAGACATGTTTGGCGACAAAAATGCGACAAAAAACTTTTCAGGTAACTCTTTATAACAGCAACTTTCAGGGCGTATAAACCTGAGAGAATAAAATATCAAAACTAAAATAGGCACCGAGACCTTTTTGACTGGTGTTATTTGAAATTTGAAACTTTAAATTAAATATTGGAAATTGAAGTTGAGATTTGTTGTTTTGGTTTGATACTAAAAGGAAATCATGAAATAACCAATTCCATTTTATTGTTTTTCGTTGAAATTCTAAAGAATAAATGGTACACGGACTTCACTGACAATGAAAGACTGAAATTCATGTGATTCTTGTATGTTTAGTATTTTGTAGTGTTAGTTCAGTGTTTTTGCAAACAAAATTCTCAGATAATATTTTTCTGCTTATCACTGAGAATTTTGAATAAAGAAAATGAAAATTATTTACACCAAAATGATGGTTAAATCAATAAGCAATTAATTAAAAGCAACAGCAAAACTTTTACCACACTATTCAAAGTAAGCTGTGTTTTATAGATGCTTTTCAATAGAGTCCTTGAGAACCATTTTCCAACCACAGCAGAATGGGCAGTTATTGCAGTGCGTCACATTTTATAATTAAAAGCTTACACTAAAGTAATGGGATTGAGGTAGATTCAGAAAACACACATATTGATCTGAGGAAACGAAACCCGCAGGAGGCTATTGAAATTCAAATTATCCTGCTTCATGTGGATGTTTAATATGGAAAAGAGGGTTTCCAGGCTACCTTTACATTTAGCAACGTAATCACATTATCAGTAAGGCCCTAAGTAGGAAACATAAAAGCTCCATTGATTTCTACATATAAGAGAGGGGCTTTGTGGCTTTGTGTTGTGTTTGGTAACTTCCTCAAATTGGTTTAGTTTTCTATAGGATGCACTTGCCCGTGACAAAGGGATTCTTAAATGGATATAGGATACATAGTCCAGATTATTAAGGATTAAAGCAGTGTCAGCATGAAGGTGCACTGTGTCAAATACTGTGTCAAATACCTGCTGCTAACTGCAGCCATTCAATTATGTATGTTTTTAATCAATCGTACTTTGATCATGGTTGTTAAGTTGGTTAAGGTTCAAGGTGCACTGTGCAACTTTTCTACAGGAGGGTCCACTACCTGCTTGTCTCCATGGAAATGCTTTTTCTTTGTCTAGAATGTTCCAGAGTATAGATTAAACCTATTTATCACAAGGGAGACAAGCAGGTTACAGCACTACTCTACATTACAATTCAGATCTGTGGAGAGTCGCCCCTATTCACAGAATGAATTGTTGTATTTTTGATTAGAAAAATACATAGAAACATAGAAACATAGAAACACATGAAATAAAATAAATGCTATATGGATATGTTTAATGCTATGGCATGGAACATTCCATGGAAGCAATGACATCTGCTTGGAGGCAAGCAGGTAGTGAACCCTCCACCAGAAAAGTTACTCTGTATCTTTAAGTTAAGGTGTGGTCAGTGGATACTTTATTGGTACAATGAGTCTTGGTTATCAGTATACAGTAAATCACAAACATGTCTATGTTACAAAAATATTTACAACTATTTTAAAGCCCAAGCTACTGCAAAACTTATTTACAATGTTTGTTATTGCACAAAAACATTGGCAACCTCTGGTTTAATGGGCGTCCTTATAGACTTCACAGGACACTGTAAGTGCAATGTTGAATACAAACTAATTGCTTCACTGATTACTACAGAACCTTAAAGGTCACGTCATCCATTAAATTATACTGAAGGTTTGTCACTTTATGAAGACAAATCAGGCTATAATGAGACCATTATTAATTCAATGGCTAGGCATTTTAAGAAAGCATTTGAGACAATTAGCAGTGGAGATATATATCTATATACTTACTTGAAGTTGACTAAAGTTGGTAGAATGTACTTCAAGTGAGTGATCGGCTTCTTATTTAGTCACAAAGAGGTTTTATGGACTTCCTATCAAAAATACTTTTCAATCTGGGTCAACCGTCAGATGTATTAAATGGTGAGAGCGAGTGAATAACAAAAACAAACTGTTTTTCTGACCTACTTGGACGACTCATGAGGCCATAAATCTTGATTAATGGTGCATCCTCAATCTTGACCCCTTTTAAAAGTAGTAAAAGTGCTACTTAAACTCAGCACTTTTCCTGGACACTTGAAAATGTATAGTCGCCTAAACAATTTCCTAATGTAAGACAACAGTAAGAGGTCACCGGTGGAGTGAGAATCAAGCTAATAAACATGCTAAGGTGTCAGACTGGAATGGGCGTCTTTGTCTATGGCTGTAGACTGTCCTGCCAGTTTAATAATGGGATCTCACTTGACTCAGCGAAAGGAACACTTTTATGAACGACCTTCGTCAGCATTTCCTGTTTGCACCACTAGGACCAGTCCATAAAATTACAGTGAAAATACTTTCTCAGTCAAAGTCAAACACAAGGCATCAATAAACCAGATCTGATGTTGTGTGCCAGCCAACTGTACACAAAAGAACATTTTACTGTAAAATTGGACAAGTTGAAGGGAATGGGTGAGTTTTATAAGAGTCACTTTTAGATGGTGTTAGTGAGTTACATTTTAGTGATATCATACGTATCGGCTCTAAGCAAGGATGATGTTTTTAGTATTAAAGTAGTTCGAGTTAAGTCATTATCACTTAACTGTGAACTAAACAATGATTCAGAGCTACTGTTACCACCACTGGATCCAACCCGAATCTAATGTATTTTGTATCAGTAGCCCTTAACAATAATAGATATATATATATTTTAATTACAGTACAGCATTCAGGGAGTATTTTCCCTGATATATTCATATTCAAATAAATTAACATTTAAAACGTTCATATTCTGAGATGTCTGGTTGTCATGCTTGAAGAGATATGAATGAATTGATAATGAATTGCTGTCTGAAAGCCCTCACACACACACACACACATGCACGCACGCACGCACGCACACACGCACGTACCCACACACACACACACACACACACACACACACACACACACACACACACACACACACACATACATTTCCAGAATCTTCTAGTGACTGGCTGTTGCCTCACTGTGTTTTGTGCTTTTCTGTGTGGGCCTAAAAGCATCGGGACGTCAGATGAGACTCACAACAACAGCACAGAAATGGGCTGTTCCACTTTGGGCCCTGAGAGGAAAGCACCACTGTTATGTAACACAAAAGCCCCAAAACAGCAGCCTCCTTCTGAGTCATGAGCGTTTAGTGTGTGGAGACTGGAAAGTGGTCTATTTGGGGATAGAAAGAAAACCTTATTAAACTGTTTATTTAATAAGCAAAGCCAAAATATTGGATTGATTTTGTTGGAGAATAACTGAAGCCTCACATTTTACCGCAAGATAATGAGAGCATGATTGGGACTAGCATGATAACTAAAAGTGGAAACAGAACGCGTCTTTCGGCATTATTCCATAGAAATACAATTATTATATCATTCTACCCCAAAATGAACACTGTAAATGACAAAGAAATATTTTAAGTTAATAGTTTCTTGGTAATATGCTAATGTTCATGTATTTGGCTGCAAATGTATTCAGCCATTATTATCCAATTATTATCCATTATTATTATCCCAAGGCAAGGCAAGTTTATTTATATAGCACAATTCCTCCACAAAGTTATTCAAAGTGTTTCACAGAATAAGAAAATTCACAATACAAACAAATCAAAACATAAATAATTATCATAAAATTAGCATTAAAAGGGAAGTCAGACATATGCAGAGCTAAACAGGCCTTTCTGTCTCACATCAAGACATCAAGACATCCCACAGAAAACACTTAAAACTGAAAAAATTGCATAGCACACTCAGATGGCCGATGTCCAAAAGCTTTTTTTTTTTTTTAATATATCAATTACGTTTTGGTAAAAAAGCCTTCACCAGATCATTTTTCTTGTTTAGGACCACAGTGCACAAAATGATTGCCAGCTCAGGTGCTCATATCCCTCTCCAAAGAATGAGAGGTCCAAAAGTGAGGAACAGGAAAAGTGAGAACAGCCCATTTTACAACAGGAAAAAACTATTAGTTACGTAAAAATGTTCTTAAAATACAGAGATACAAAAATTACAAACATTTTTTAAACATCTTCCTAGTTACCATTTTTGTATTAGGAAGAAAGTGAATAACAACCACACAGCCTCAACAATCAGAGCAAACTGGGGTGTTTAGAAAAATGTCTTTAGCTTTTGTAAAAGTGTTACCACTATATTTAAAGGCCTCAGTTTTATTTTTATTCTACCAGTGAGCTTCTAAATGATTTATTACAAGTTGTAAGTGCTCAGAAAGCTTATATCTCTTTCTTGTTCTATTTTTTGTTTTTTCTTTTCTTATCATTTGCCTTTTTCAGGGACATTTTCCAAAGGCATCCATTATTTTGCAAGCAGACATCAGTAAACTGTCGTGAACTTATCAACCTGCATTTTCAACTCTGTCAGTTCACATGCCATTTGGAGTGTCACATCTAATCTTATACACCAGCAGCATGAACATCTCTATTCACCAAGTCACATCAAACTCTTATATAACGGTCGCCCCTGACAACCACAACCACTGAAATGATGGCACCTGCGGCCCCTGGAGCTGCCATGCACTTTGACATGAGATGAGAGGTACAGTCTCAAAATGGAAGCCAAACTTCACCAGCTGCGAGTTTCCAATAGACTCGATTATATGATATTGTGCTGCAAAGACAAGTTGCTTCAGTCGTGTGTGTGTGTGTAGGTGCATTATGATTACTGTCTTAACCATAACTGTAATTTTATTATCACATTTATTGACATAAGCATGGAAAAACTAGTTTCAAATATTTACTTCAAAGCAGGCTACTTATTATTCTTTCTTCTTCTTTGTGAAAAATATAAAATCTTTTGAACAGGAAAAAGTCAGATACAGCATGTCAAATGTCACATTCAACATGAAACTGAAAACCATTAATTGCCACTTCTGAAAGTGCACAGCTTTAATTAGGTTGAAAAATGACTGATCCAGACACTTCTATATTAAACAATGGCACTCACAGCAACCTGTTTACTTCTATAAGTCATAATACTGTACAAACTGCTACATCTGCTGCTGCTGCTGTTTCTTGGCACATCTGACAGTGGAGCAGGAGCCCCTGTGTGTTATTACAACATTTCCAGACACAGTTCACAAACAACATCCTGGGATTTGGACTCTGGACAGGACTGGGGAGTGAGGTGCTCATTAATTCAATGGTGCAGTGGTGGTGCTACAACCCCCATACTCCTGTATGATCTAAAGAAAGCTCAGAACACAAGACTATGCAAGTACAGGGGTATGAAATATGTATGAAACAGCAGCAAGACGGCCCATTCAGTTCATCAGAAGAGACTAGTGTTTGTTTGTAGTGAGGTATGCATCAAACATGCTTCAGGAGACACTGTGCATATGTGGACTTTGTTATGTTGTGTGAGCCTTTGAGCAAGTGTTTGTTTGTTTCCATATGTGAACGTTTTCCTTGTGGGTTTCATAAATGTTTTACCTGATCATTCCTATTAGTGACTAGACTCATGTACTTGTTATATTACTATAAAGATATGCATTTTAACAATACTTATTTTAGTTTCCTCCATTTGTATTAAATATGATTGGCTGAGGGATTATTGGATGAAACCAAGCAATTACTGGAGCGATTCTTAGTTAGTGGGGCTGGATGTGAAGTAGTGTTAAGAGGTCAAAAATGTTTCAACATTCATTTAATTTGAAGTCCCAATTCTCTTTTTACAATTAATGTAGGATTGAAAGAATAAAGCTTCTGCACAGGATGTGATGTTTAATGCAGACATTGGACTCGGTGCACAAAATATTAAAACTAACATCTGTAAGTTTGTTTTTTATTTTTTTTTACCCAGAATGCAGATATGAAACTTGTTTCACACTCCCTCTTCAACAAGCTTTTGTTCATGTTTTCTCTGGTCTTCTTCTGTAAAACCAAAGGGGGCACACTATCAAACAGGCGCAACATAGACAGCATCTAGTGGTGAAGTGTGAAATTACAACAGAGGAGGATCAGACAATTTAAATACAGATGGTAGCTTTAAGTCAGTTTTTTTTCTTCTGCTTATTTAAACTTTCAGTTATTTTTTTCTTCCTTTTTGTAATAAGTTTTGTCTTTTTTTTTTTTTTTTTTTTTTTGCTT
>JACN01142526.1:0-16526 GCA_000787155.1 Scartelaos histophorus | reverse complement strand
AAATAAATACAAAATAATAAATACATATAATAAAAATAAATACAAACAAAAATACAAAGAGCAAAAATACCTATAATAATAAATTCAAAGCAAATTCAAGCAAGTAATTGGTGTTAAATAAGGCGTAACTATTGCATATGTATAAGAAAAATTAAATTATAGAAATATAGTAGTATTGTATTAATTTGGCCAGTTTTACAATTGTATTTCCACACAAAAAATCAGTTTTAGACAAAGAAGACTACAAAAAAAGTCACATGCAAGCCATGCTATATCTAAACCAGTAAGCTACTATAAAAATTAGACTGTAAAAGTGCATCGTCAACACTTTCTTTTGTTCTCACTGTTGATATGAAATGCTACACTCTTGTCATTCTTGTTCGATCATATGAAACATCCCAGATCAGTTATTGTCCACGAGCGGCGGTGGGCGTGAGGCTTTCAAAGGGAAGCGATCCACAGAGAGCTCCTGATAGCACTGCTTAATAATGCAGCACTGCGAGATTAAACGTGGAATTTGCCGAGTGCGTTATTAAAAGGCAGAGTAATTACTTCAGAACTGGGTGTCACCACTTCAATAAGAGCTGCCTAATATGGTTACTGCCAGCTCACATGTAATTGCACAAGATGAACAATGGGCCCCTCGCAAGGACGGCTCTGAACAGCAGATTCGATAAGAGCCAAGTCCCTGAATGATAACTGCGATCTGATATGTGCTCTGACAAACGCTCCGGCTCTGGGGGCTGCTGCTGTGTCGCTTTCAATTTCCAAAGAAACTGTAATATTTCATGTTTTTCTCTGACAACGTATTCAATTTACAGCAATATCTTTTTAATTACAATCCAAGATGAATGGGGTGTGTTTGCTTTATTGTGTGGAGCCACGTTTAGTATACAGCAGCAGCTATCAAAGGAAATACTGTATTAGTGGAAAATTGTACCAAAATGTATTACTTCTGTATAGTTTTAGACATAGAGACAGAGTATGTGGGACACTGTACAATATGGCCTCATGCAGCCTTCAGCGCTATTGGGTTCATCATCACAACTACCAGGCAATTAGGGTTTTTTTAGGTCGAAGAAATAAACTCTGTAACTTACAAGAAGAACTTAAAACCACTAAGCTCTTCTTGAATCCAGAAGGGTGAAATTCTTCGTCCAAAACTGAGACAATCCAACCTTAGCTGCAAATTTGTAGCATGTGTCTCTCGATCCTCGTAACATTCAGAACGAAATAAATAACTTTTTCTTTACTTGAGATAAATGACAGCTTGGCGATTGCTGATTCAGTAAAAATCCGTGCTGTTTTTCAGTGCTTTGAGTTGGTTTTTGGGTTTTTTTTACATGCAAAAAGTGTTGTTGTTGGTTTCTTTGGATGGGATTGGATGCTTCTCTTGGTTAATCCGCCTGTCAATCACATCCTCTGAAATCAGGGAAACAGGATACGTCTTTGTAAAGTTTTGTCAAAATGTGTGGTTTTCTCTGGCGGGTGAGTTTGCAGTGCATGTCTATTTGATCTGGAGAGCGTCATTGGAACTAAAACACACAAATCTCATGAGAGAAGCTTTTGAATTCTCAAAGTAGCAGTCTGATTGTTAAAGAATTTCCACGAGGAAGTGAATCACAGTGCGGAAGTGCTCTTGGCCGTGCTGGTAACTACGCTTATGCTGCGTTTAAACAGGAGAAAATGTCGTATGTAGATGTGCGTCTGGGCTAATCTAACAGTTCCAAGCTTTAGTCACCCCCAGACCTTTTGTCGCAACCCTCAAACAAAAAAACTTTGTCGTCTACGAAGATAAACTGCAAAGAAAAAGCTGAGTTTCAGGAGCCTTCAATCCCAACTGAAACAGATTTTTTTTTTTAAATCGAATCAGGGTGACGGCTCAGTTGGTGAGCGTTTGGTGCAATCCCAGCTCCCACGAATGCTGTCATTGCATCCTCGGGCAAGACACTTAACCCTATTCACCCCTAGACTCTGCGCACTGTGGTGTATGAATGAGTGAGTGAACAGGCGAATGGATCCTTGTTGTAAAGCGTTTTGAGAGCCTTGAAGGTGGAAAAGCGCTGTATAAAAAAGCGTGAACATTTAATCAGAATTCAGGAAAAAGTTCAACACCATCAACCTTGGAGTATTTCAGAAATTCAAAAGGAAAATGTTATTTCTTAAACAGAAAAATCTAGTTCCAAAAATTCTTGGAAGAAATAAAATAAAAAGATTACACAATGCACTGACAGCCAGCTTACAAAGATATATGCGACTGTTGCGCAAAGACCCTTTTACACCTCGACTCTCCGGACTGACGGAGGTGCATCGTCTCCCGTTCACTCCAAACTGCCCTTATCGGCCCTGGAGGGTGCTTTGCGTACACCCATATTAGGACTGGACTGCTTCCCTCTGCAGGCACTCCATCACGAACAGAGGGAGTCGCTACCAGATGGTTAAACAAACACATCGGCCAACTGCCCATAACTCAAATCCACTTAGCACCCTGTTGTCAACATGTCTCTCACCCACTCCTGCGCTACACCAGAATTCAGAAAAAGACGGGGGAAAAAAAAAGTTCAGGAGTCGTACGAATCTCCACGAAATTCCTGCAAGGCGTGTTTAATTTTAATCACCAAGACTATCCATCGTCGACGTTTAAAGCTCCCCGGTTCTGCCTCGCCTCCCCCAGGTGAGTTGGAATAAGGAAGAGTAATACGCACCAAGAGAGGGGTCCCAGATGAGGCTCGGGTCCCGGGGAGGCACCAGCCAATCGGGTCGGGGGGTTGAAGAGTTTGGAGGTCAAGGGGTTGCGTAATTTCCCCGTTTTTCGCTCTGGCCCTGGCCTCATAGCGCGTAAAGCCTCAGAGGTGTACTTGAGAAGGTAATTTATTAGGGGAGAGCTGTCCGGCGAAGGGGCTCAAAGCTTAGACTCCTAATTTCACTTTTGGCAGAGGAGGTAAATTATAAGCGCTCGGTGTATCTCTTATCTCGTGTTCCTCAAAGCAAACCCGGGCTAATGTCTTTCCTTATTGGGGACCCATGGGTTATCTCACAAAAATGAATCGCTTCCTAAGTATATGTTTGGATTGTAGGGGCGCCTTGTGATATTTTTAGATTCTGCTTCATTCGTTTTCAGTCGGTTTATAGGCACTGGAGCACCTAAAACTGCAAAAAAAAAAGAAAACTAGAATTCATCAGTAGTGGATGAAATACTCTATTTTGTTACTTAAGTAAAAGTACAGATACTGGGTCAAAAGATTACTCAAATAAAAGTAAAAGTATAACATGAACACATTTTCCAAAGTAATATTCCCTGTTTCAAAATGTACTTTAAAGAATAAAAAGTAAATACTTTGAAGATTTTTTTTAAACAATTAAAACATCAAAGGTAATGATTTTGATCAATAATTCAGCTGATTTTAACTTAATTTTTCCAGCTGTTTTTGTGTATTTGTTTGCTAAAAGTTGGAATTTAATGCACATTAAATATGCTAAAACATAAGCTAATTTCAGAAGGTTATAAACCCTTTAAAAGTACTTTTTACTTTTCAGTCTAGATCTAAAATGCAGTGAGAGTAGAAAGTACATATACATATAGATGCTCTCAAATGCAGTGAAGTAAAAGTAAAAAGTGTCCACTTTAAAATCTTCTAAAATGAAGTAAAGATACCTAAAAATGTATTGTATTGTTATGTTTGTACTTTGTTACCTTCCACCACTAAAAACATGGAACACAATATTTCCATTACATCTGGAGATAGACAATAATCAGTATCTCATTTTATTCAGTACCACATAGAATCCAGGTATTGATTGGTGATTGTATTTTGTTTCTAAATGTTTTAACATGAGGCGAGTATGCTGAGCTCTCCTCCTGGTCCATGTGGGGTCATCACACCACATATGGTGATTTGGTCAAGTTTTAATACCAGATGCTTTTCCTGTCAAAACCTGCCACTTGACTGTGATGGAGTGAGCAAAGTGTCTTGCCCTGGGGCACAACAGGATGACCCACAGAGCCTCTGGTAAGCTGATGGGCAAACACTTAACTCAAGTTTGTTTAGTCTAATTGGTTAAACATATTGTTAGTCTACGAGCATAATTATTAACTATAAGAAGCCATTGTTTTTAGGAAAAGAGAATCAGAAATGACCTTAGTCAGGGAGAAAACTTAACTTTACTGTAAAAGTCTGATTAACTAACAGCAGGGTGGCTGACACACTCACTTGGAGAGTAGATGTATGAGAGAATGTCCAAAATTTGGCCAAAAATTACTGTTATGATCTTTTTTATGTGAAAACACACATAACTATAGAATCTAGACTCTGCGCAACTTTATTGCACGACAGTGTTTTTTTCCTCTTCATTTTGATCATTTTATTGGACTTGACTCATTTTATTGCACTCACCTCTTTGCAGCTACATTTAAGCAGTGCTCAAACATAAGACATTTACTGTGGGATAAGTGGAAACGTTGTACTTTTACTTCTTTACATTTGAAAGAACAGGGTGAAAAGAAAAAGTTTATTTTTAACAAATTCATAGTTTGGGCAAACAAATATATGCAAATAAAAACAGCGAGGAAAAATGATTGTCAGTTGTTTCTACTAAACAAAATTCAGGACAAGTCTTTATCAGTATCAATACATTTGAAGCTTTATTAAATCTTAAAAAAAAACTTTTATTTTTTTATTATTTAAGTACATTTTAAATGGGTGGAAAAAATGGCATTCTAACTGAGCTGGGTTGCCTCTCCACAGATCTGACTTGGTCTGGTTTGTTTCCATAAGAATAGAAAGGTTTATACAGTGAAACATTCCAGACAAATCAATAACATCTTGTTGGAGAAAAGCATTTGATGGGCCCTCCACCAGAAAAGTTACACAATGCACCTTTAAATAACAAAATCGAGTAGTTTTTCCACTGCTACATTTAAGTGCATCTGGTGGTTCTTGTTTTTCTCAGACTTATCTCGTCAGTGCTATTTGGACAAGTGGCATGACTAAGTGAGCTGAGGGTAGCCCCAGTGTATTTTCTTTAGTCATGCTGATGGTTAAAGCGTTACAGCTCAGGTGAAGAGGTGAAGTGATAAGCGTTATCACAGACACATTATTGTTAAAGGCATGGATAATTGACATGCATGGCACCAGTGTCCAGGCCCGGCCGCACTGATGACAGCCAAACTGCACCAGACCGCTGGAATGCTTTTGCCGACATAGGAACATCAAAAGGCGCTCAGCTCTGTCAATCTAATAGCTCTGGATACAGATTTATTGGCCCGCTCCGGTCCAAGGAGAGATGAGGGGGAAAGCAAAACCAGATTTGCTCTGCCATATCGGTTTCTCCTCTGTCAGTCAGACGCTCACAAGAGCACTCAGGAGCACAGGGTGTGAGCTTTGCACTTTACATTTACTCAGTTCAAGGCAGCGGTTTTTGTCCATGAAAAACAGTTCAGGATAAGATACCAGTGACTTACTAACAACTGCACTTTTACAACCATATGTAGTATATACAGTAGCTGCGTTTTCATGTATAGTTTGCACAAAATGTAGCTTTAAGGCATGTTATACTGTTGGTACCTCATCATTTATTTCATTCATACGTGTCTGAATTCAGCATTATTAGTCTGTCTCCATCTCTAAAGCTCAAAATGCCTTTAGTCCAATAGACACATGCATTTCCAGGGCTGAATGATTCTAGTAAAGATGTGTGGAGTTTAAAAACACAGTGGGGCACTTCCTGTATCACCACATGACATCACAAGGTGGAATAGAGGTTTCTGCTTGAGAGAAGAACGCAAATACGCATGATTTGTGTGTTAAATGTGTGTGACTTAAATAAAACAAGACTTCAGGTATGTTTGTAACGTAAAACAGAGTAATTTGGGCCTTTTAATTATATAGTCAAAAAGGAAGCATGAACATAAATGACTGTATGAATGTTTACAGGTTGCAACTATTTAAACTTAACATTTACGGGACTATCCAACGTTCAAGCAAATTACCTTTACCAGAAATTACCAGACTTCATCATTTGATATAACATTTTAGAACAGCTGACACCATGTAATCCTGTAATGACTCACAAAAACATATTCTATTTCTGATCGTATGCATTCTGTAAGATAAAAGAGGCTGTATTCTTCTGTTCTTCTTTGACGACAGCCTACATCTGACAAAGCACATTTCAGCTCGTGCGTTTATTGCCACAGATCCGGACTGGCAGCCAAACAATGCTAACATTTCGACCTGTCAGCGCCAAGATGTCCTCAGGTTTGTTTTCTGCTTTCTGCATCTGTCTTCCTGGTCTTTTGCCATTTTCTGCACTCAACCACCAGAGCTGCATTTTATCCCACTGTAAATCAAGGGCTTTAACGTTAGCTTAAAAGTGCTTTGGCCTATTAGCTTTCGTTTGTGCATTGTTTAAAAACCCAGGTCTTATTGTTCTTCTTTGTAGGTCGGAATGAGTCAACAGCATTTGTAAATCTTTACAGTTTATCTTTGTAGATGACCCAGAAACTTTGCAGGGTAAAACTGGTGAAACAATGTCTGTGTAATCCCATCGCTTATCCGAGTTTCATCGTAAAACAAAATGAAAATGGTTTTTAAGAGTGAATATGTTTCACCAAGTAGCTTCTTCAGTTCTAACAGGGTTCTGTAAGTCATTGTCTTATTTGGAAGCAAACTACAGTGAAATTAGCACACCATAATAGTTAACAGTAAGGAGTATCTGTTATTATTTAGAGGTACATTGTGCAGCTCTTCAAATGCTTGTCTTTTTCTGAAATGTTTCACAGTATGGTATTAAACCTGTGATGCAAAACAGCTTAAGATCTAAACACTTAAATCTATTAGAAAATGACTTAAAAGTTGTGAAATGGTCTTGCTGCACGGACAGAAAATTTTACTTGACAAGTTATCTTAAAATAAACAACCTCTAGACGAGAATTAATCAGTTTCAGGACAAGTAAGTAGATAATAAATCTGAAAACAAGATGAATAACCTAATATCGTCTTAAAATATTGTCCGGATCAGAGAAATTTCAGAATCAGAAACAACTGAGTGATGGATCCTCCACCAGAAAAGTTACACAATGTATCTTTTGGACAGTGGACCAACCTTAACATGTGAACTAAATAATAACTAAGACAGATATTTAAGGCAGTGATTTACAGAACCTTGTCTGAATTGATGTGCAAACTTCATTGAAACGAACATACCCTAGATATAAGTCTCTAATCTGCTATTAAAGACAATTAAACTACTCTAAGATGTGGCAAAGGAAAAATGCATTTGTCAACTGGACAAAAGTTATTTAATTGAATTGATTAAATAACTTTTGTCCAGTTGACAAATTTATTTTTCCTTTGCCATGGATTCTACCTGGACGACTGAGGGATTTTTTATACTCTAAGATGTGAAAAAAACAATAATTAAGACGCGGAAAGACTTGCAGAACTCTAAAGAAGTGACTTGGAAGTGCTTAGAAATGTCCTATTTACCCCTAAAAATCTTCTTTCCATGACACATTTTTCTCACGGAGTAGCATCCAACCTTTAGTATTCCTATTTATCTCTTGGCCTCTTGAAAACCCCGTGTCCCTGCTTAGATAGCGCTGCCAATGATCGCTGATGTCATTCCCCCGGCGTACCGTGATGGATGCAGAAGGCGGGGTCGGAGGTCGGGGGGATAAGACTAGACTTAAGACTTTTTCCCCCCAAAGATAGAGACATTCAAAGGTTAGCGTAACCCAGCGTGCGGCCGTATTTACCCGCCACCGCTCGGTACGCCTCCGCTAACGTCGTCGAAACCCTGCAGGTGTCTGGTTTTGATGTTTCTGAGGCGCTCGCGATCGGGGTTAGAGATGGTCCCGGTTCTGATTAGGTGTGTCAGCCATCATCGCGCCTCTGTGCTCTGTTCCACATCAGGTCTGAAGGGAGGAGAGGGAAGAGAGATGGAAAGGGAAGGGGGATCGGGAGGAGGCGGGGTGGCAGCCGAAAGACGAACGGGGTTATTGCGAGCACAAGAGTAAGTGTTTCGGAGATAGCTGTGGAGACGTGCTGAGGTGGACTCCGCGGGGAGCCTTGTCAGCGGGCCAGCTCTGTCCCCGACGCTAACCGCTCTATCAGACCACTTCTCCCGTGTTTTACAGCGACTCACACCTTAAAGGGGATGTTACGCCCTGCAAGGATATCTTTGAGTTATCGTGGGCAGGTCTAAAATTTATGGCTGCAATGTAATCCATATGGAGCGTTGATCAAATCCCTGCTTGCATCTGACTCTTTTCAGCACGCTCTTTGGTATGCTTAGGTTAGGAGTTCACAATACTGCTTGTCACAATAACAGCAAGTGCAGCTAGGATCAGGAATCAGTATTTGAGCAGTATACTGACAATCAATAGAAAATTTCAGTTGGAATGTATGAGTATTTCTATTTGTTCGGGCGTTTTAAATGTTCCTTGTGGATTTGTTGATGTCTTAGTGTTTGGATCGTTCAGAAAATCTTGAGTTCTCATGTTCATTGTCGGTTCGTTGCACACGGGATGGGTTCTTTTCAAATATTGCCCAAACACCCATGGTGCAATACTCGATTTGAACAATTTGAGGATTGGTTTTGGAGCCTTTATAAAGGTCCAAAAATGGCCCCATTATTAGTCCAGTGAAAGTGGTCGTGCCACGTCTGTCACGTGAACAGCGTCTCCGGGCGTTGGCTCTGCTGGAAGAGCTTGAGCTACAGTGAGATCTCCAGGCCTATGGGCTGTTCCCAACCCACAATCACAAACCTGTATGTGCCAAAGGATGGAGCCTGCATCAGTGTGAATGGAGCTCAGACCCACTACTGACTGTTGGGACGTAGTGTTTGTTAGACGCCATTTTCTTTGGTTAAGTTTACCCTGTTTAACTTATTCGTTACACTTTAAATTTTGGTTTACGCATGTCAGCAACCTCAAGAAATGATTCATATGAAACACAAACATTTTGGGGCTATAAAATAAAACCTATGCTAAAAAGTATGGTCTCAAAGTTTTCGTTGACTGTCAGTGTATTTTTGGCAATTAAGATGTAGAAGATTTTAACGCAAACACTGCAAGAAAGCTCGAGATATAAACGCTTAAATCTATCAGAAAATGACTTAAAAGTGGTGAAATTATCTTGGAAAGCTCGAGATATAAACGCTTAAATCTATCAGAAAATGACTTAAAAGTGGTGAAATTATCTTGCTGCATGGACAGATAATTTTACTTGACAAGTTATCTTAAAATAAACTCCCTGTAGATTAAAATTAAGCAGACTCAGAACTAGTAAGTAGATAAAAAATCTGAAAACAAGATGAAAAACTTGATATAATTTTTTTAAAATTTTGGCCAGATCAGAGAAGTTTGCAGTGAATGAATATACATTGTCACTGACATGCACTGTGATTTATTGAACTTACTGGTGGTTGTAAGATACTTATGTCCTAGGGTAGTCTTAAAGTGAGGCAGCCGATCTGTGTTTTGCACAAGGACACAAAAACAGTGGTAAATATGGGATCCAATTGCCAATTTTTGGGTTGACTGCAGGTCAGCTATAATCAACTTTATACCTAAAAAAAAAAAAAGATATGTTGATCAAAAATTGGTCCCTAGCAAATAACAATGATCAAAAATTAAAAATATTGGACTGTATGGGTACTTTGAAGCTGATTCCCTTGAGATGTAAAGCTAGCTGTAGGCACTGCTCTGTTACGAGCTTTATTTTAGCACAATCTGACCACAAAGATTTGGTTTAGTTGGAACAATAGATGAGATTATTTATCCCTGTCAAACAACATCACACCTTTTTTGTTGAAAATCAAACCCTAAATGGGACCATAAGCACCATTGTCCACAGGCTCCTGAAAATGTGCTGTTTAAATTGCTATTTTAACGTTTTTGGCTGTGTTTTAAAATATCAGTTGAATTTGTTAATTGTTTAATGTGTTAATTGTCTCACCATGGTTAACTGATGAATATTTCGCCAGTGTAGATACATGTAGAACACCCCCAGCGTGAGGCAGTCTTCTCAAATAATGGGGCAATGCCAAGGAACGTGATTTTTTTTTTTTTTTTGCTGCACTAGAATAAAGTGTAATTGCACATCCACTACAGTAGTTGGCAGTGACGTTCTCATTGTCAGAGGTGTGTTTACTGTGCCTTAAAATGTTGGCAGCGATCAGCATGAAGCCAAATAAATTACAGCGTTGCATAAAGACATTACAAACCAATCAATGAAAAGCCCCTCGAGTTTTTTCAGCGACAATCATCCCACTTTGTGAATACTACTTTAGAAAACCCTCTTATAAGGTGTTGTACCAAATAGCAGAGGAGCTGATGCTGCCTGCAGTATTAGACAGGGTTTGTGTCATGCCGGATGACGCAAGTGCCCCGAACTATAACACTGACATCATTTTTAAAGACAAGGAGGACACGGGAGCCTCATAACACAGGTGAATGCAGCTCAGGATAAGGACGGACACATGCTGCTTGTGTCCCGGCAGTCATTTTGGAGACACAACTGAAACGTTTGCTCTTATATGTGGTTACTGAAGGTGAGGGTGTGATTTGTCCACGTTTGGTAGTGGTTCTGTGGAGTGAGGGTGCGCAAAATGTTTTCTTCTTCTGAGGGGGGGACAGAAAATGATTGATAAGCACTGCTCTAAAGTATTAATAAAATAAATACTGTTGCAACTAATCCCAGAAAGTATCACCGTGACAATAATGACTATTATATATTTATTTTACTTTACTTTACTACATACACTAGGCGTATATGTGTAGCACTAATAGGTACACTAATGCCTCTTCCACAAGTACCACCTCCCAGTCTGTTTGCAAAGCTCACCCTATTAAACTGTGAGCTGTATTCCATATACTTAATGCAGTGGCAAAGTCCTCATCAATGTGACTTTTAAATGGCCTGCCTCCCACAGGAGGTGATTATTAGCTCCAGATCAATATCATTTAAAAATAAACATGGGCGCTGACACAAAGTCAATGTTCTTTCTCTGAATGTGTAAATGAGTAAACTCAGCCTTATGCTTTGGGCACATTATTGACATACTCACAATTAATTAGAGCTGCCTTGGTTCAGTTCATTATTGGATTACAAAGTCTAGTAAACTTACAGTACACAAATACTTTCTCCCATCTCAACCACACAGCAAGTGCTCGTTTTTCTGTGTGAAAAGATGAGCTGATCTCATTGGCAGCTGGTAAACCACAGTTGTCAACACAGACTTAGTAGCTTCTAATGACACGCTAAACTGTAACTCATGAAGAATATCAACAACTGTTTTTATGGAGCTTATTATGCTATTTTCTCTCTTGCCTGGAATTGTGTTTTGTTTCATTCACACATGTTTAGCACAAAACTCTACAGATTTAGGCTGAGTTTTTGCTGTTGAACCTTGTGACATTGTGGTCAAATGGGTCTTCATGTGTTTTTAAATTCCATACACGTTCAGTCATTTGGATGATTTGAAGAGTGGAGTCAGCTTTGCACAATATAGGAACTTTAAATATCTATAAATTGACAGTGACACAAAATGAATATTATGAGGCTACAATTTTCCAACACCCCAAATTTCCGGTTTAAGGTTGCAGGTTCATTTCAGCACTGCTCTTTCTGACAGTGGTTCGGACCATCTGGGTACATCGCTAAAATCTCTTCTAAAAATCCATTCTTTCATTATAAAACAGCGCCGTGAAAGAGGCGTGTTTGTGCTTCTTTCCACCTGTCCACTAACATGCAGAGGCTGTCAGAGGAGCCGAGAGTCCAGGGCTGCTCCTTTTCACTGTGGTCCTGTGCCGGAAAGTGAACACGAGGCTGGGATTGAGCTGCATTGATCTGTCCCCCTCTGTGTCTCCCTGGACCGCCGAAACCATTAACCTCGCTGCCACTGACACAGGAAGCAACAACACGCTATCTGTGAGAGGTTAATTAAAAATAAAAGCACAAGGGGGAAGGCCACGGGCTGTATTCACCAGGGAAAATGCACTGACTTCCAAATGAGCTGCTCCAATAGCTGAACGCTTTGTAAGTGTGTGCCATGGCAGCTATAGAGCCTCCATATATGTCTCACATATATCAGTTTATTTATTTATTAGGTGCCTTACTCAAACTTTGACTTCGACAAATTTTATTGATTCATTTATTGAAGGGAAATTATTTGGACACAGTAGCTCACACATCACAAAATAATATATAACAAAGAGAAAAAAGGAAATAATACATTCTAAATAAGTAGAAAAAATTGCAGGAGTTTAATATCAAATGAGCCATAATTATAAAAGTACAAATACAGATACATATACAGACGTGACATAGAGTTGACATAAGGGTGTGTTGTTTGTTACAGTTGTTTGGAGAATGGTATGAATGTGCAGGCCTGTATCTCCCTGTTTGAGGGTGTAGAGTGTGTGAGAATGAGCTCCTCTGTGCCTCTGGAGTCTGGTGCAGTGGGTGAGCAGCTCTAGTCACAAATAGAAAACATTTCAAACAAGATGTTCACTTAAACATAATTCCATTCATCTATCTAATCTATTCTCTCCCCTCAACTTCTGTACCAAAAGCAGTCCTAGGTCAGACTGAAAGATGCACCAGACAACTGAATCCCTCCACCACCATGAACTCACTCATCAATGACATATACAAACAATACGTTCGGGGATGTATTTACCTTGTTGACATGTTTCAGCTCCAGCATCTTCAGAACTGTCACGACTGTTGGTGACGTGTCTATAAGATATTGCTACTTCCTGTGGGCGTGGTCAGCCTGATGGACCTGGCAGGTCGCTCAGACTGACACCTCCTGTCGCCCAGTGCTCTCTGGAGGAGGGTGTCCCAGTGTCCCAGGTGTGTGAAACAAGGAACGGTCATCATGGCTGATGCTGTCCAAGCCCCGTTTTCTGATTTTGGTGCCTGTCAAATTCTATAATGTAGGTGGATACATCTTCTATTGTATTGTCTTTAAAAAGAACCCAACAAATTACAGTTTTCTCTACATTCTGTTTGAATCTAGAAAGGTCTGAATAGAGCGACAATAGAGCGAAACAAACCACCGTCCTAACTTTGAATTGTCCAGTCTGTCTCTCCGCTAATTTGTAACACGTGTTTCTCAAATGCAGAAGACATTTCCCAAAAACTCTGGTAAGATCCAGAGCAAATATATTATTTCTTTTATAAATACAGTTTAGTGCTTTGCTTGTTGATTCTCTAAACTGCTGTGTTTGCTTTGACACAAACGAACCATGCAGCTCTCTGATAGGTTAATCCACCTGTCAATCACGGCCAACTCAAATCAAGGAGACAGGAAACAGTTCAACACCCACTGGTCTTTCTAAAGTTTTGTCAGTGTTTTGTCTGGCTAGACAAATACATACACAAGTCGGGATAAAACTCTTTTCCAACCATCACAGTGAAAACTCCTCGTCTAATACTCCTGCAAATTATATCAAACCTGCCAATGTTCTTATAATTTTTGCACTATACGAGTAAGAGGTGTAAGAAAAAGTCTTATATTGGTCCCACATGATGTGCACAGGGAGGAGGTTTCCAATTCTAATGTTTGGGTGCAAATAAATGTACTGCACTTTCTTTATTGACATTGATTCTGCACAGAATTGTTGAAATTTTCCATTGTCAGTACAAACCTTCAACACATCGTCTCATCCATTAGTGTCAGTGCATTTAAACTATAATATTCTAGCATCTCCACTATGGTCCACGGTAACATTGGCAGGTATTATCCAATGAACACTGAGATCCCTTCTGCTCCTGTCAATCATCTGAGCCTTTGACAGCTTCAGGACAAACAAAAGCCTGTGTTTAAATGTCAATAAAATGTCAAAGGAGCTTGGCGTTACGAAGCCGACCGGTCTATTTCAATCAGAAGCTCTCGGCGCTCTCTGGGCCCGCGGACGCAAAGTGAGCCCAACATTCTTGCTTCTACCTCCTTCAATTCATACATTCTTTATGATTCTGTTATTGCAAACTCTCATTATGTTCATATTGAAGTCGCCGTGCTTTGCTCTCGATATTGCGCACGGTTACATTTAAGAGAGAGCTTGATTGGATTACACTCTCACAAAGCGATGAGTTGTGTTATTAGCTTGCTGCGGTTGTTTACAGCGTAAGTGGGTTAGCGGTTGGCGGCGGCGGGGCGGGTTGTGATGGGGATCAGCTTGATAGGCCTGTTGAGCGGTGTTATTGCACTGTGCAGTCCGGGGAACACAGGGGAAATGATGCTCCTCCTGTCAGCAGCGCCGGCCCGTCTCAAGCAGGAATTGTGGGTAATTACTGGCACGCTGCTGACTCAGGACACACACAGGACGTGCAGAGAGGGTCTGGGGTACCACACACACAGATCCACGGCTGCGTTTCTGTGAGATAAGAAACATGCAAAGAGATTAATTAAAGGTCCTATATTATATTACATTTATTCAATTGCAGGAGGTTTTATTTTACTTTCTCAGAAGCCTCAGATCCTTTAACATTTGTCAGAAGCTCCTGTTGGTGTTTTACCAGGCAGTCAGTCAGACGCAGGCTGTGTAGTGGGTGCAGAGCTTGACACACTCACATCTGTGGCTGAGAAGAAGGTCCTGAACAAGGTCCTGTCCATCCTGGATAACCCCCAGCATCACTGGACAGGAGAGCAGCTTTGGGGACAGGCTGTTCTCCTGCCCTGCTCCACGGACAGACTCTGGAATGCTTCACTATAATTGATAAACTGATATAAATTGATGTTATTATTCTTATGTATTGTTGCTGCCTGAAAAACAAATTTCCTTTGGGAAAATAGTATTCTATCTGCCTGTCTATATACTTCTCCTCAGATTTTAAGTATACTTCACATGTTTGCCTCTATGGACCTTAAGCTTATAATGCCATAGTGTGGAAAATTGAAGGCAAAGTTACACAATGCACCTTTAAGCAATGTTATGATGCTGTTACCTCCTCAAAAACACACTGAGAGTTTTGTTTCTCATTCATTAGTCGACCTACCAAAGCTCAAAGTGCTGTTTCACATTGTGATGTCATGACGCAGTGGCTTTCAAGTGAACAGCTCCTTTTACCTTTAGCTCAGTAGAGATTGGCAATTCCAGGGCATTCAAATGATTCTAGTGAAAGTGTATGAAGTTTAGAAACATGGTGGAGCACTTCCTGTATTACCACATGACATCACAAGGTGGAATAGACTCTTGCAGGGTTTTGGTGTTAAACCTTTGTGAATAAAACAAAACACAACTCTAGGTTTGCTTTTGACAAGGACACATTATAAAATAGACCTGAAAAATAGCGTATTATAGATCATCCATTTAAGCTTTATCTTAAGGGTTAAGTTGGTGCTGGACAAACACCAACTTCACAAAAGAGTGAAAATTCACATGCAAATAGTGAGATGACAAGGAAAAATTAAATAGTTTAACTTAACATCTCTAAAATTAGAACAGAACACATCTGTACAAGTTCAAAACAAAGTATGTTCTTGTTGACAGTGCCAGAATTTCAATTAGTGTGTGCCAGAAACTTTCATTTATCTCTCTAAAAAGATGAGGAGGAGTGCCATCTGCTCCACTTCCAGCTCATTCATCCACGGTAAACTAGATCTGACAAAAAGTGACAAATGATCAAGGAAAAATGACAGTTTGAGGCTATCACTTGATGAGAAACTACGTATTTTCTATTATCTGAGGTTCGTGGACAAGTGTTGACATTAAAGCGACAGTATGTAACTTTTTACTACAAATTTGACTAGAAAAAAAAACATCCATGCATCCTGACTGTGAGCGAGCTTGCATCACCATATACTGTAGCTATAGTGGATATAGCTAACCTGCTAGCCGCCATGTTCCAAAGAGGAAGTGAGCACGGCTGCGCTTACGGCTCTATCGTCCAGCTCCAGTTCACTTTGTACTGAGAAAAGGTCGTCCCTGTCTCCATCACATCACTGCTAGAGTCGCCATTTGGTCTTAAAATGTTCTTATTAACCTGCTCTACATGATCCTGGTGTTTGAATGTTACTACTTTGTCTGTAAATCAGTTCCTGGCTCCATATTTTCCCCTGTAACTGCTGACCTTGGTGAGCTTCATTTGGCCATCGCTGTGGCTGATGTCACACTCACTTTATACAGATTATGATCTCCAATACCTTGTGTACTGCAAAAACTGATTGCAATTTTTTGTGCACGTTACGATATTTTTTTTTACTTCTAGGCAGATATAAAAAATTTTATCCATTTCATAAAGCTTGTTTTTTATTTTTATTTTTTATTTTATGTGCAGTGATGTGCCATTCAAACCCAGACATCCAGTGCCACCCGTGGGGCCTCAAGAATCAGTCAGACACAGGAGGCCCATCCTCTCTCTTTCTCTCTCTCTCTCTCTCTCTCTCTCTCTCTCAGACAAAATCATTCCCGGGTTTATTAGCCTGTGGAAATTGGCTTCAGTGGGAGGCAGAGATGATTTGAATACATGGCCGGGTGTCCGCGTGTTCATTTGGATGTTGTCACTTAGAGGCGG
>KN495101.1:0-10733 GCA_000787155.1 Scartelaos histophorus | reverse complement strand
GTCGCTTGTTCACCACTGTCAGCTCTTGCAGACACAGGGCCACATTGTTTGCTGCTAATACCGATCTTGAGCCGTGGAGTTGAGTGCTTTGACACTACCTTGGCTTTCCTGTGTATTGGTAATGTGGATTCACATTATTGTATTGGGAAAGTGTAACTTGAGTATTAACTTTTTGAATTGTAATTACACCGTCACACCAGTAGGATTCTGGGAGACGGTATGTGAGGTCAGAGGTCCTCCTCACTTATATGGCTGAAGCGAGGCAAAGAGAAACTTCATGGTCACAATTTCATTCTTTCCCTTTGTTAGGGTTAAGTTAGTACTCAAGTAAACACCACATTATATTGGTTCTAAACTACTAATACTGTATTTTTATCAAGTTTGAGCCATGTAAATGACAGGTCAAGGCGGGGCCACGGGCGCCATTTTGAGTTTCATGTGCATTTGTTGTAAACTTTCTCGTTTCTGGATGTGAAAATGTTTTAAAGTGCTCTGACATTGTTTAAAAGTGCAAAAGTGTAAGAGTTAAGTTCATAGGTTCATAAGTGAAAAGAAAAGGTCTCATGCTACAGTTAAAAGCCAGTCAATAGTATATGGTCACCACCATGTCATTCATGAGCCGTTGGTGGTAATCTATTAAAAATGGTTAAAGTCAGTCCAGCTGCAGGTGTAAAACCTGATAAAAATGTCATTTGGTTAAAAACGTATAAATATGGAATAAATAGTAATTTTGGAAATGTGTAAACGCTGCTAATGTGATCACAATGTCAAACGGAAATGTTTACTGTACATGATACATGGTACATAATATTTTATTTTATGATTGTGAATTGTAAACCCATTGAAATGAAAATACATGATTGTATAAATAAATATGGCAGAAGCGAGGAAAAGAGAAACTTCATGGTTCACTGTTTCATTCTTTCCCTCTGTTTTCCAGGAAACATTTACTCTGCCCAACAGGCCCAGAACCTGGGTCTGGTACATTTGGAAATAAAAGTTATTCAGTTAACTGTGAAGTGAATTTTCCTACTTAACTCTCAAACGTTACTGCCAAACTGAGCTAATGTATGTAAAATGTATAAATCAACTGTACACTTTTGTGATATTTGAACCATGTTAATCACCAACAAACCTTTTATATTAGCTGGTCCTGGTCCAACTCCCAGGTGGTGTTGTTGGTGTCGGTTCTTTTTCTCTATTAGATGTTATGTTAATATAAATGTAAATGTTTATTATTGGTTCAGGAAGTAGCTTAAGGCCTCAGATGCCACTCATAAGCCTTTCAGTTTGTGTTTAGTCTGTTGAACCACTTTACAACTATAAAAAAACCAACAAAGAAACAAACATTTGATGCTTCAAAAAGGGAAAAAAATCCTTCTAAAATAATTCATCTCCTCCGCACCAACAGAGATACCCAAGGTCAGTGTGTGTGCGTGTGTGTGTGTGTGTGTGTGTGTGTGTGCGTGTTCTTTTATACATGCTCTGCAGAGGAGTCCTTCGCTCAGACCCTCGAGCATCTCAAGAGGAGCCCCTAATCAGCGCGGGGCCATTAGCTATCGCTCTTCTACCTTGATTACCCAGCGCAAAAGACGCCGCCGCAAGCAAGAGGGGCACGACTGCACGCTGACGATACCGCACCGGTCGTTGAAATCCCATCGTGAAGTGATGGAAGTGTACTTAGCGCCGGTGTGTTTGGACCGACAGAGCGACAGGCGAAGCTCGAGAGGCTCCACGTACCGAGCGGTATGTAAATGGAAGTCAAGAGGGAAGGTGGAAAAAACGATCGAGCTCGAGTTCGTTAATGGGAAGGAAATAAGCTTATCTTAAAGGGCCTGCATTGTGCGGTCTTCAAATATGTGTTATAATGTTGTCTCGGCATCACAGACATACTCAGAGTTGCGTTTTGTTTCATTCACACATGTTCAACACAAAAATTTTGCACATTTAGGCTAGGTTAGGGTCTGTTCCAACTTGTGATTATACAGTTATGTTGTAATGCAGGAAGGGTTGATTGTTGGAGTAGCGGCATGAACATTATTTTTCGAATGTCCCACGACTGCAACTTTTTTTTTTCATTGTCAGAGTCACTTCACAATTTTTCAAACATTCCGCTTTAGCGACATGAATAATATTAATGTGATAGCCTCTTATACTTTGTGCTCCCATATATACGAAGATGCTTTTGCCGGCGCTTGATGGGAAAATACTTGAGCCACAGAGGAGATCAGACAGTGGGAAAATCTCCAAACTACCGGCTGCATGGTCATGTAGGATCTGCAGAGAATCGAAACACCGTATCGCCTAAATAAATAACCAGTCAACTTCACTGCTCCACTCTCACAGCTCAAAAACACACATTTGACCACCTACATCTGACCATGAAGTTTGACTGTATACACATTAGGCCTGTATTTCTTTTGGCCAAATCAATTCCATTTAATGCTTAGCTACGCATTGCAATTTGGACACTCGAGAAACTTAAAAGGCTGATAGGAGGGGGCAATGGGACTGTAGTCAAATGTTTAGACCAAAAGATGTCCGTTCCCAAAACAAGTGAAGAACAAGTGGAAGCCAAACTGTACACAGTAAAAGCACACAGAGGTCATTGAGCACACAGACATTTCTAACATATGATTATAGTATAGATGGGATAAAATACATAATTATTCTAACACTTATATAAACTAATTACATTTGGAAAAAAACTACCTACTTATGGATGGATGTGCTACGTTCAGCACCATGGACAGCAGCCTGAATATGCACAGAAGCTGTACTGCGCCCGCAAAGAATTCTAATTTTCATTCCTAATTTTCATTCCTGGTCCTGCCTGCATCTGCGATATTTTGTTCTGCTCCTGCCCACCAGTCCTTCAAGATCAAGACATTCACTTGGCTTGGGAAAAAAAAAAACAAAACATGTTCTTCTGAAGCTCTGTGAGATTCAGTGTTGGAGCTCTGTTCTTCTGCCATGTCTCTGAAGCTCTATCAAACAAGGAGAAGCAGAATTGTCTAAAATGTGCACAAGATTAGACACATTTGCGAGTTTAGGCTGCTTAAAATGTTTTTATTAATGACAAATAAAATATACAGGCCTCCAGTTTTGTCTTTGGTGTGTGTTTAATTCCTTTTGGCTGTTCTGGTCCCTGATTGGTGGAGCAGTTTTGCACCTGCCAATCCTGCCCCGCCTCCAGACTCCTCCACCTGTTTAAGGAGTCTGCAGCTCCCGATCAGGCTGATGGATTTGTGGATTTGTGGCCAGTCTGCTAATGTGTCTTGTTGTGTTTAATATGAGCATATGTTGAGACGCTCAGTTTGTTTAGTTAGTTCTGTTTTGTGCCTTTTGATTTGTCACTCGATTCCGTTTGTGATTTTTCTTTGGGGCACTTGTGGTTTAGTTTTACGTGTCTCTTAGTTTAGTCACTCGTTTTTGTGTAAGCCCACGTGATTTGTTTTTGGCACAAAACTTGTCCTTTTTCTGTACATATATTATCATGTTTTGTTAATTTAAACCTTTTACATTCCTGTTAAACATGACCTAATTTATTCCATTTTCCATCTAGTTTTTTGGTTACTTCCCTGACCCTAGCAGAGCTGGGTCGAAACATGAATGTGTATTTTACTTTATACTTATATTAAGTTTACGGGACTGCAGTTTATCATTCCACCCGCCCATGTCCGCAATGAGGTTTCAAAATGTAACCCAGAATCCCCCTAGATTCATTTGGTTGATTTTCAGTCCTGCAATTGTAAGTTAGTTGTTAACTTGAAAACTTCTACTTCATGACGAGGTGGAACCGTGGAACAGAGCATTTTAAACTTTGGAGACGTACACAGACTAATAATAAAAAGACTTACTCAAACATGTGCGAATGAAATAAAACACAACTTGAGGTACATTTTTGAGAAGGTAACGATATTCTAACATGACTTAAAGCTCACAAGAGTCAAGTTGTGCGTAATATAGGACGTTTTCTAAATCTACAAAGCAAATAATAATGGAAATAAAGAAAAAACAAATGAAAATGCACGTCCTAACTTTGGAATCGTAGTGTACAGATGCATATACTGCACACCTTCGTTATTGTAGAGTTTCAGCGTCATCCGTGTGCACCTCGTATTCTTTCTCTAATATTACGAACATACAAATGAACCTTCACAGCGTGCAGTCATTCACATTAAAGCAATTACGCCGCCACCCCCTGTTGTGCTGGAGGTGGAATTGCCTCAGATGAAATTCAGAACCAGGTAATTATACGACAGAGTTATTATTTCACATGTTAATCACAGTTATTTTGTTGATACGGGGGGATGTGATGCTAACTGTAGGCACGCTCCGTCTGAGGCTTTTGTTAGATTGTTAGACTCTTCTGAAGTTTACTTTTAAGGCCTTATACTGCGCAAAATTGACTCTTGTGAACTTTTAGACATGTTGGACTGTTGTTACTCGCTCATGCTAATCCTTTATTATTAGTCTATCTACATCTCCAAAGCGCAAAATGTTCTGCTCCACCTTGTGATGTCATGAAGCTCTAGTTTTCTAGTTTTCAAGTTAAGAGCTGGTTTTATCTTTAGGTCAGTACATTGCAAAAAAGCTTGGAGAAAAAGATATAAACACTTAAATCTATCAGAAAATGACTTAAAAGCAGTGAAATGATCTGTCCACGCAGCAAATATCTGCAGTGCATCAATTTGCAGTGTATAGATTGTAAATTCCAGGGCTGAAAGTGTGAAAATTATTCTAGTGAGGGTGTATGGAGTTTAAAAACACAGTGGACACAGTGGAAACACAGTTGTTACCACATGAAAAGGGAAGGTTTTCAGTTTGAGCGATGAACACAGTCTAAAATCTGCAGGGTTTGTGTGTTAATATGTGTGAATTGTGTGTATTATGTGCGAATGAAATAAAACACAAGTCCAGTTGTGTTTGCGATGAGGAAAAATAGCGTAATATGAGCTTTTAAAACTTACAAGTCGAGCAAGAGATGACCTCCAGGCCAAGGTACAGGTCAATTCTGTGGAGAGGTCACCAGCTTGTACGTTTTTCGAGGTATTTCCACCAATAAAAACGCCGATAATTAAAGGAACGCAAGTATTTGAAACAACTCGCCTCCCTTTAATGAGTGACCTCCTCGTAGACTCGACCTTTTCACGGTGACGCACACAGCCTCAGATCTTTGTTATCACCGAGAGCTCATCCTGTTTGCGCCTCTGCAGAGACTACGGCGCTTAAATACCGCTCTCAAGGCTGTAGCACGGCATGACAACCCCCCCGTAACTGAGCTGACATTTACTGTAGCCCACGTTTACAGACACTGAGTCATTACGCGCTGACCTCGATTGTCTGGAGGAAATTTGAAAAGACACTCGTCCAAATTACAGAGTCACCGGGGAGTCACTTTCATCTCCGACAGATTTTTTAACGAAGTCACACCATCTGTTGTCAGTTTCCCCCATTCAAGTGAGATATTTTTACCTCTAAAGTGGGAGTATTATGCAAAAATGACGTTTGGGAGCTTTCTGTCATGTTTTAGTGTTGTTCCTTCATCAAAAACATGCCTGAAGAGGTTTCACTAATTGTGTGATCTCTCCAGGGTTTTACTCAAACACAGCAATTTTCCATAATCATATGAAGGTATGATACAAAACATACTATACAAAATATTCTAAATACCAAATACCAATAATATGCAATACTAAATACTGATAACAATCAATTAAATACTTTCACTCTTTAACTGTATGGTTTTTAGTTGTATGTTTTAATAGTATTTAACTTGTTTTTGATGTTGTAAGATGACTTTTAGGGTCCAAAAAGATGCCCATAAATAAAATAAAATAGAACAGATTTTCAAAATAAAAAAAAAAAACTGGTCATAATAAAACTGTGAAATGAGTGCGTCTGTTATGCATTTGGCCCATTCATGACGAACATGTGAGTCAGTACAGATTTTTTTGTATATTTTCTAGTCATTTTTAAGCAGTTTTTCTGTATTTTACCTAAACAAATCACAGTATTCCTTTTTTTTACCGTTGGCAGGGATCAAATTGGTCCAAAATAGCAACAAATCGCTGGTTTTGAATAAATGTGTTTAGACCAGGGGCGGGCAAACTTTTTGACTTGCAGGACACAAAAGGTTTTAAAATTTGATGGAAGGGCCGGACCTGGAGTAGATGGATTGTTTTGCTAATCCACCTCATAAGAGAAAAAAAATAACATGGGATATGTAGAAAATGTGCTTTAATTTTAATTGAAAATCATTACAAACCATTACAACTAATGATTTCAAGTCCCACGATATTTACTATTTTTTGAAATGACTTAAAACACTGAAAATTAAATTAATAAAATACAGGTTTTTCTTTTCTTAAAACTTTCACTCTCCTCCTGACTGTCTTTATTTCAAAAACAGTAGGAGATGCAGATCTACTTGTCCTGTGCGTCCCCAGTGCCAAAAGTCAACTTTCAGTTTGGTGGGCCGCATTAAAAAGATCAACGGGCCGCATATGGCCCCCGGGCCTTAGTTTGCCCACCGCTGGTTTAGACAGAGGACACAGGGCAACTTTACGTATTAAACATGGTAATATGTTGTTTAATAAAAGGTATCCTAGTTATCTCATATATATATATATATTATGCATATATTAGCAATTAATAAGCTCTTCTGTCCACACACTATAAATCATATCAAGTAAGTAACTGATCGGTGGCTAGTTTTTTCGAAAACAACACCGTGTATTGGATAATTATTTCAAGGTTAAAGGTTTTTTGAATGTCTTAGTAGAGCAGATCTGGCCATTGTACAGCTCCAAAGCCACATAACGCTCTTTGGTTGACTCTGACCGAAGTGTTTAAACTCATTTGGAATTACAAAATAAACATATTTTGTCATTTTAGCTCATGCATGGACTAAAGCTGCTTTGCTTTTATTTTAGAGGTGTTTTATTTTTTTTTGAAAGGCAAGATTAGTCATAACATACTCTTACCTGTCTTACCAGCTTGTTAAAACAATGCTGTTTACTACTTTTTATAAAGAAATACAATTTTCATTATGCAGAATCGAGTTAAGCATTTTGGTCCTCCACAATATTTTCTGTTTCTCATGTGTCCCCATGGAAAAAAGAATTGCCCACCCCTGCATTAGAGATTTAACATTGTCCAAATGTGACCCTGAGGAATTTCTCCGGTGTATAATAAACACTATGTGAGAATATTGAGCCATGCTGTGGTGGTTTGTTTGTTCTCTGTGAATTTTTATGAGAAAGAGATGAGAAATGTTAACAAGGGAATGCTGTAAAAAATTCATGGAGGCAGCAGTCTGACCGATGAAGCCCAGACTTCCCTCTGCACGTGAATGAAAACAGCTTTGCCTTTGGACTCCTTCACCACAACAGTCTGATACAGCGACACTGCAGATTATTTTGGTTACAACAGGAGAGAGTGTTTGTCATTCTTGGATCAGACTCTTGTGCTGGTTTAGCCCATCTCTGCAGGGTCTGACTCAGTTGGAGAGGCGTCGTGCACAAACCCACTGTTTCACCTCTGAAGTCAAACACAGGGACAGAGCTCTGGCGGCTCGGAGGCCCTGTTGTGCAAAATGTTCTGCTCATTATAACCGTATGTGTCCAAGATAAGTTTAGTGACCATCTCTTATTCCTGTTCCAAACACACTCACATCTTCACACCTCCAACCCGGCAAAGTGGAGTCTACCCGCCGTCCTTCTGAGCGGTGATAAACGCTCTTAGTGGTCGATGTTTCTCTGCTTAAATAACATGTTGTTGAGTGTGTGCGGTGAAGAGATCGTCACGGGGAGAGAGGCACCTTCACCACCTCTTATGTTTATCAAACCAGTTATCTAAGCTCTGTACACAGCAACAACTGAAGAAGTTTCAGTTAGTTTAGTCTTTATTTGAAGGGACAATGTACAGAGATTAAGCTTTTAAAAACAAACAAAAAATATTCCGCACCAGACAATGTACAATGTGATTAGTCAACAATAAGAACAATTCAGTGTCCAGTGTCCACACTCACGCACACACACACTCACGCACACACACACTCACGCACACACACACTCACGCACACACACACTCACGCACACACACACTCACGCACACACACACTCACGCACACACACACTCACGCACCACACACGTATGCACACGCACACACACACACACGCATACGCACACACACGCGCACACACACACACACCATATTGCACATTATCAGAGCAAAGTATTTATTCTATTTACAATGTCACAAATGTCATTTTATGAAATACATATTAGCCTACCATTTCTACATAGCACTATCATATAAGTCCATAAAGTACAAAGAGTACAATCTTCCAGTTATCTTTTTTAGGTTAATTTATAAGATGTTTCGGCTGCTGCATCCTCAGAACTGTCACCGGTGTTGGTGGTGACGTGTCGTATATCAGCTGTTGTTACTTCCTGTACTTCTTCCCGTCGCCTGGTGCTCTCTGGAGGGAGTGTCCCAGGTGTGTAAAGGAGGAACGCTCCGTCATCACGGTTAATTCTGTCTGCGGCTCGTTCCTGATTTCAGTGGCCTCCCTGATCCAGTGTTTGAATTTGTTCTTTTCCGATCCAATGACCCGTGCCCCTTCCCAATCCAGAATGAGTATTTCTCTTTTACAGTGCTCTGATATGGCAGACTTCACATTTTCTTGCTCTACTTTTTCTTTTTGTGTTCTTGTGAGTTACCTTGATGTTTCCTTTTCACATTCTTTTAGATGTTCCTTTCAGATGTGAAACGTTCGACCTGTTGTCCCTATCTATGATTTATTGGGTGGGATTTTATCTTTGGGGTGTACTAACTGCTGGCAGAGTTTTGTGCATGGTTTGACTTTTTAGAAACGATATGTAGATGACAACCTGGAAAAAATACAGCAAGGACACACGCAAGAACTCACAGATCATCTCAACACACAAGACAGAACCGGCAACGTTCAATTCATGCACGAGGAGGAGAAAGATGGAGCAATATCTGTTTTGGACATTACCAATACCAATACCAATACCTACTCTTCACATCTGAACATCTCATTGCACACAAACTCTCAGTAGTAAGGACACTTTTTGAACACATCACTCTCATAACAGAATACACCGACATGGAAGAGGAGGAGAGACACATCGTAGTGGAACAGTCCCAGCAAAGCAATAACTGAGCCACCTTCAGAAATGTGACGTAGTGCAGCTTTAGGGCCGTACCTTGAGTCCACTTGCAGTAAATGCGGGACTGAAAATTCTGTATTGCACAGACGCAAGAGAAAGGACCGGGGTCCTGGCTCCGCGCTGCTCTGCGCCACGGAGCTCGAGGTTCTCCTTTTCTCGAGTAGTCCTGGTTTAGACCTAGTGTAGACCTGGTTTAGTCCTAGTTCAGTTCTGCTTTAGTCCTGGTTTAGACCTAGTGTAGACCTGGTTTAGACCTGGTTTAGACCAGATTCAGTCCAGGTTCAGTCCTGGTTCAGTCCTTATCATAGACTATATAAAAAAGTGGACTAAGCGAGTGTGACGTCACCCACAGCGTTTAGCGCCGCTCAAATGAGGCTCGCAGTGCTAACGGCTACAGGAGCGAATCTGGAGCCAGGCTCTATGTTATTTTTTTGACTAACAAAATAGCGGGAAAAAAATCAGGATCATGTAGAGCAGGTTAATAAGAACATTTTAAGACAAAGATGAAGAGGATCACAGCAGCAGTTACAGAGAGACGAGCGACAAGATCCTAATGTAAGTCAATGGGAGCCAGAGTCAGAAGGAGCCGGAAGAGCCTCCTGGAGCACTTCCTATTTGGCACGCGGCGGCTAACGCGTTAGCTATGTCCATTCATATATACAGTCTATGGTCCTTATGCAGCGCAAAAGTCCCGGGGTTATATTGACGCTCAATATACGTGAGCGTCATGGGCAGAGGATGGACATAGGTCCCTGGGCCCGGGTTCAGGTGTGACGGGTTCCGTGGGAAGGCCACCGGGGGAGACGGTGCCTCCAATCCACGTGCAGTCCACATCCTGTGCGCAGGAGTCTTGGATATACGTCACTCGGACCATTTTCAGGAGTGAAAGGGGCACACTGGGGTCTATATGTGAAATAATAACAATAAATAATATATAATATAATAGCGGAGTGAACTTGCATTTAGATTGGCAAATCCATAATTCCAGTTATTTTATTTATTTTTTTGAGAGTAACTTAAAAGTAATGCAATAGTAGTGTAATGCCTTAGATTTTAAATACAGTAATGTTGCAATGTAACGAATTACTTGGAAAAGACAGTAATAAGTAATAAATAACACATTACAGTTCTGAAGTAACTTGCCCAAGCAAAAAACATCAGCCAGTAGGGTGAGAATATTTTTCTGGTGATTTTTTTCCCCTAATTGTTTTAAGAACATTAGTGCAAAAACAAGTCATAAATTCTTAAATTGAGAGAGCTGCAAGTAAGATTTAAGCAAAATGTTCTCAAAATGTGGTAAAAAAAAAAAAATTCTAGATAAATGTGTTTAAATGTAGCAACATTTTGTAAATTTAGCCTACATTTAAGCAAAACTTGCTTGTAAAGTATAATGTAAAATCTAAGCAATATTTTCTCATTATATTCAATTTTCAGGTCAGTGTTGTTAGATTTAAGCAGAATTTACCTACATGCACGTCCTTGATTTAATCAAAAATTTGAAAAAAAAAAAAATCTTAAAATTATGCCCA
>KN495100.1:0-14078 GCA_000787155.1 Scartelaos histophorus | reverse complement strand
CCTGCTGAAAACATCCTCCCTCTCTCTGTGGAGATGTTGGTAGATCCAAAAGCAGGATCCCACACGCCTCCTGCAGTAAGAGCTGTTCCTCTCCTCAGTGTCTGTCCGAGAGGTCCTTCAGAACTACAGCTGCCTCATCTGAGCAGTGGCATTTGAGTCACGGTCGTGTGAGGTCAGGCTGTCCTCACGCATCTGTTCAAGCTCTGAAATAAGACAGACTGTTGGTTGTGACTCATCACAGAGCAGCCGTGACCTTTTTATTCGTGTGAACAGCTTCATGATCTCTGTGTGTCCACAGTGGGTGTTCCACTGTGTCCAGGGAGATATTCCGTGTGGTCAGCACATGGATTATCAGGTTGTAATAGTACGAATGTAGTTGTGTGTCTCTGTTTACATCCACCATCAGCAGTAACAGTGATGCACTGTGACGGCGTCAGGTCCAGAGTAGCAGGAGTTCTGTCTCACAGTGCAGACAGGGCCTGTTTGACTCAAGTGTGCCTGTGATGCCATTTTATAGTTGGCCACTAACCTTTGGAAGCTCTTATGATCTACTGCAGGAAATGGACATAAAAATCACACACTGGGTATGTAACTTGTTATTTCTGGAGCCCTTGTGTTGTTGTGTGGCACTGCTGTTGAAAAGACTTTGTTTAAAAGTGAACCCTACACACTGGATAAGTCAACCTTGCTTTCAAAATCTTGAAAACCGATTGCCTTGAAAAGTCTGCCCAAAGTGGAGTGTGAATCTAAAGTTGAGCGAGTAATTCCTCAGTGTAGTGTACAGGAAATTCCTCTTTCAACTAACTTGGCACAGTAACTTGTGAAGTGTTGTGTTGTGAAGCTGAGCCAA
This sequence comes from Scartelaos histophorus, assembly GCA_000787155.1. Lineage (NCBI taxonomy): Eukaryota > Metazoa > Chordata > Actinopteri > Gobiiformes > Gobiidae > Scartelaos > Scartelaos histophorus. The sequence continues at coordinate 13,228 of KN495100.1, read as the reverse complement.
CAAATCAGTCAGTTCCTCCAATCTGAAATCTCTAGTAACCTATACTAGCCTAACTAACCTCTAGTAAACTTTAAGAGGAAGTTCATTTTACTTGGTGAAACCATGGAAACTGAGCACCCTGAAATGAGCAAGTAAATGTTATTTATAAACACAAATTGGGGTAAAAACAGGTTCTTTTCTACAACAATGTCTGTCTTTCACCTTTGCCCCTTTAATATTTGTGGAAACAAACCAAAATTCTTCCACATTCTTCACTCACAGCTGCAGGAGCATGAACAGTCTGATCTTACAGCGACTGACAAAACCGTCTGTGTGATGTGTTCACACATGTGGACACATCACACATGTTCATTTGCTGTGTTAGTGTGCGTTCCTATTGGCCCAACACTGATTTTGCACACTGATGTTGTGCAAACGGTTTATGGTCTGTGTGATTAACATGCTTTGTTAACAATCTGTATGTAACCTTTTGGTATTTGATAAACCAGAATTGAAACTCATTCACTTTAAATTTATTAACAAGACCAAGACAACATCAACAACTAGTACAATATACATATGACCAGCACTGTGACACTCCTCGTGGAAATGTTCATGTTTAATATCCACAGTCTTAGTGTTTATGTTAAAACATTAAAGGTGCACTATGGTTTTTACACACTAATGTACTGTACCAGGAGTAGATTCCAGGCCTCTCCTGATTTGTATTGGACTGATCTGTTTTTGCAAATGAAGTCTCCTCAGTTACAAAAAGTTTAAGTCATTCTACAGTTTTTTTTATTTGTTTTTGTTTTTTTATTTAAAACAACATTTATCTCATAGAGAAAAGATGCTCAGCGCCAGATTTAGCTACAAGCTACTTTCCATTTACAGTCCTTGGGCAGGTACAAAATACTATTTACATTAAACCAACTCAAACAGCAGTAACAGAGTCTCCTTAAAACAATAAAGAGGATCCAGTTCACCATTGAACATTTCAAACAATCACATTCATTCATTCTGTTTTAGTTGGCTAGAGTAGTTGGCCACTGATCTGAAGACTGGCGGTTTGAATCCCGGTTTGAGCGGTCAGATTCACTGATCCACAGGTTGGCAGTGCGATTCCACCCCCCACAGTTGAATGCTGTCAGCTCTCATTGTGTCCTTCGGCAAGACACTTAATGCCATTCATACACACTAGTGTGTGTGTGTGTGTGTGTGTGCGTGTGTGTGTGTGTGTGTGTGTGAATGGGTGAGTGGTTCCTTCAAGGTGGAAAAGTGCTGTATAAAAATGGGACCATTGACCATATGAGCAGGTCTTTGACGTCCTGCTGTGACGTGCAGCTTTAATGATGTCTCCACAAGTGAAGAGGGTCTGTGCTCCACTATAATCATACACACAGTTAAAGCTCCTCCTTGTATTCAGCACAGACTGTCTGGACTGTGCTCCTCATCAGACCCTGACCTCTGCAAGCCATAAATAACCAACACTGCTCCTGTATATGACACATGGTGACTACGCCAAAGTCTGTCAGGAACAAACATCTAAAGATATTTTTGATCATCTTTTATTTCGTTTCATTCTTGCAGAGACACATGGCCGCTCGACCTGGGATTAATAATTCACACATCCCATCTGTGTAAAGCTGTGTGACTTTCCATCTATAAAAGCCTGAGCAGTCTGCTCGTACTAAACTACTCTCACTTCACATGGGAAGAAGAAGTTACTGCCTGATTAACACTTGAACCCTCAGCCCTTTGGTAAGTACTTACTGACTCTGAATCTTTCTTTCAAAACCATTTGTTCGTTATGGATTACGTTTTTGTCAATGCTTTAGTAATGCTGGAAATTACTTCTAGGTTCTTGGGGCCATTATATAATGCTTTCTTTAATGGTTTAATGTCTTCTGTGGCTACCTGCCTCACACACTGAGAGGTTTTTGAAATTTAATTATTTTTATTTTTTATAATTTTTTTTTTCTTTGAGATTTTGACCCACTTAAAAGTGCGGCATGTGCAGTTCAAAGGAAAAGTAAGGGACTGTTCGACTGTGTCAAATGAACAGTTTGTTTTTCCCGTATGGTAAATGGTCACATTTTTCTACAGAGCTTTTCCACCTTCAAGGCACTTAAAGCACTTTACAACAAGAAACCTGTCACCCACACCAGTGGACACAGACACTAGGGTGACACTAGGGGCACAAGCACAGCATTCATCTGTAGGAGCTGGAATAACACCTGCCAACCTGTGGATCTGTGGATCTGACCACTCAACCAATGATGTTTAAGTCGAGAGGGGGATTCAAACCGCTAACCTCAGTCAGAGGACAAAGGCTCTGCCAACTGAGCTACTGCCACCAGTGGAGACCATGCAAGAGACTAGTTATGAAGCTCGCAATGGACATTTGAGATGCTACAGGCTTTATACACCATATGAGGCAGCAAATGTGAGGAAATACACTGAGACCTTCCAGAGGAAGTACTGGGAATGAACCATGAACCATATGACATTTCACAGACACTCCAGAGTGGAGTGAGACTGAGGCCTTTCCTGTTGTGTTTGCCTGGCGCCCCCTAGAGGCTACTGTGATGATGCAGGACACAGAGGAAAAACACTTTTGGCTTTTCTTCTGCTCCTCAAACTGACCTGGCGGAGGATCTGCTGACCCTCCCTGACCAGTCCTCCTGTTAAACTGAGGACACTGAGAAGTGCAGTAGGTCGTTTGGGATCAACAAAGTCTCTCTCCTTCTCTCTCTCTTGTATTTGGACTGATTCCTCCATGTTTGAGGGGTCCTGTATTGTCCAGTATTCCTGTACGCTGCTGTATTTGGAACTTGAGTGCGCAGGAGATTGGTGTTTTCACCTGCCCTGTCCACCCAGTGCTCTGGAGTGATTATTCAAAATAGAGTAATGCATGTACTATTCAAAAATGTCACACAGTTATTTTCAACAATAAAATTCTGTTTGTACAAATGTGTTTGTTACAGTGAAATGCAATTGAAAAGGAGAGGCTTATCAAGCAGCTTATTAAGCTGTCTGTAACCAGTGTTTTTGTCAAGTCATGATGTAAATCTACCGATGTTATAGTTTCACACTAAATACCAGACAGCACTATGTCTTCTTTAGTGATCTCATTGTAGAAATACCAAGTCTATGAAGAAACATGAAGAAAAATTAGATCAACTAATATGGAAATGACCAAATGAAGGCGGGGAAAAAATAAAAAAAATCAAAGTAGCTGTCCCTGAGTTTTACTTAAAGGTGCACTGCGCAACATTTCAGGGAAAGGGTCTTTATGGTAGGGTGACCAAATTATAAATGTGGGTGGTTGGTAATAATAAAATTGTGTGCGTAATCAAGGAAAACCTTTGCACTTGGCTCATTCATGATCAATATGTGAATCAGTATAGACATTTTCTTTGTATTTTGGTCATTTTTAAGCAGTTTTTCTGTATTTTACCTAAACAAAAGTCAGCTGTTGGCAGGGATCAGATTTGTCAAAACCTGGGACATTTGTTGTATAAAACTGGAATAAATCACAGGGCACAAAATTGGGACTGTTCCAGGTAAATACCGACATTTGGTCACCCTACTTTATGGAGATGTTATTGATTTATCTAGAATGTTCCATGGTATGACATTAAACATATCCAGCCAGCATTTCAGTTCTTCAATTGCTCAAAAATACAATAATTCTGTCTGTGAAAAGAGGAACTGTAATGTAGCGTAGTGCTGTAACCCACTTCTCCCTCGTCATAGATTGGTTTAGGTTGTACTGTGGAACATTCTAGACAAAGATCTAATATCACCATGGAGACAAGCAGGCTGTGGAACCTTCTAAATGATGCGCAGTTCTTTTTTCAAATGTATAAAACAGAATTAGTTCATTTTAAACAAAGAATTTACAGTTATTCCTCACTTAACTTCTGTAATCCATCCACAGTCACAGTCAAAAGCAACACCTAGCATGCTAACTGTACACTTCCTGATAAATACAACACACAGCTGGCATATTGCAAGAGTTACTTATACAATATATCTGTACTGGGGCGGGTCACATTTTGCTCAGATTCATGGGAAACAGTCGGGTAGAGCCACTTAAAATGTTCACTAGAGGACAGACAGCAGTACCTGTGGAGTGTTCCAGTCCCTGCCCCGCTCTCTGACCTTTCACCTTTACCCCCAAACCCTCACCCAGACTCGTGTCCCACTGTGGGAGCCCGCCGAAGGGAGAGCCAGGTTGGGGCAGGGGTGCGGGGACATTATGCAGAGCGAGGAGCGGGTACGTGGGGTAAAAATAGCAGCAGGTGGATCGGAAGGCGAGCGGTCCAAAAGCTGATAAATGTATTCAAGGTCACGCCTGATGGAAATGTGCGAGCAGATCTGCATTCAGGCCGGAGACAAAGAAGCACAAGAGACACAAGAAGATGTACACAAGCAGCTGAAGGGAACGAGGTGGAAAAGGTAAATGTGTAAAGTCACTGTAGCTGATTTTTTACTGTTTTAATGACGTGTAAATCAGAACAAGTTCATTTTAAAAGGTTTGCAGTGGTCCAAAGTTATTTCTCACTTACCTCATGCATTCGGAGGATTCACCACAATGAGTACTTTTCACAACCTTCTCTTAATAAAGGGATAGTTTGGGTTTTATGACATGAATCTGTATGTCATCCCCATCATCAGTGTGGTGCATAAACACTGACTTACCCCTGACACCGTCCCCTGAGCCAAGTTCTTGCCCGGTTTTGGTGCTGACGAAAGTAGTCTGGCAAGTTAAATAAAGTGTTTTTCCTCTCCAAACTATTTGTGTTCAAAAGAGTGATACATTTGCATCACAAAACCATTGTTGACAAAAAAGTCAGACCTCATAATCTCTTGGCACTATTTTCTCTCTGTATCACTGCGCTGCCGCCAGGTGAAGCCGCTCCTCTTTCACTGTGTTTACGGCTCAGAAAGTTAACGCCAACATGTCTGACTATAACTTATATAACTGACGATAACTTACACAAGCTTATATACTTATTGCTGTCTCACGATAGCTCTCAGGTTAGCTCTCACGTTAGCTCTCTCATTAGCTCTCACGTTAGCTCTCAGGTTAGCTCTCAAGTTAGCTCTCAGGTTAGCTCTCACGTTAGCTCTCAGGTTAGCTCTCACGTTAGCTCTCACGCTGTTGCATCATTGGTCTGAGCATGTAAATACTGTGAAAAAAGTGTTGTATTCTGGCATGGCTCTCAGCCTGCAGCAGCAGCGCAGTGATACAGAGAGAAAATAGTGCCAAGTGATTATGAGTTCAAACTTTTTCATCAGCAACTGTTTTGTGATGCAAATGTGTCACTCTTTCAAACACATATTGATTTGAGAAGAAAAACGCTTTATTTTCGTGACCACAGCCAACTTTCCAGACTACTTTCGTCAGCACCAAAACCAAGCAAGAACTCGGCTCACAGGACGCTGTTGGGTCAGTGTTTATGCACCACACTGTGATGGGGACGACATGCAGATTCATGTTAAAAAACACAAACTATTCCTTTAATCTTTAACTATATCCACTTTTTTTGCAGCTAAACTGTGCATATCAGATTCTCAGGTTCAGTTTTAATGTCATTGCACATGTATAAATATAAGTTAATGAAATGTGATTTAGCAGGCAATATATACAGAATGTGGAGTAGATAACACAATACTATATAAAGAATATACACTATATTACAATTGTCCCATTTACACGAGAGCTTCAGTTCTTATTAAATGTAATGAAAGGAATAAAAATGAATTCCGCTTTAAAAAGACCATGTGAACACTTATTTCCTAATGATTATTTGGAATTAAACTTATTCAGAATTATACAGCACAGGATCCTAGTATATACATACAGGTATACACTGTACATACATCTCTCTGACTTTATTTTCCCCACATGTATATCTGTAAATTACTGAAGGAAAAAAAGCAACTCTACTTCAAAAAGTACATAAAATAAAACTGTATTTTTATGGAAAACGGGAGCGGGATGTTTGTGATGCCTTTAACAGGTGATCCATGTCATTGATCGGTTTGAGGAGAGCAAGTTGTTAAATTCTCTGTGGCCAATTTCTTTTTTATAGTAGGTACATAAAAAAAGTTGTTCAAGTTGTGTGATTCTTTTTCAGACAGGTAAAGTAAAGCAGTTAATGTTTGAGTGTAGTATCCTCCACTGTTATTTGTGAGAGCCTTGTTTAGACTTAGACAGACTTTATTGATCCACAAGGAAAATTACTTGTTTAACAGTAAAAACCAGGTCTGATGTTGTAGCTCTAACTAAAGGCCGACACACACTTGAGGAGAATTTGCTCGATGTTGGATGCGATTTCTTTCCCCCAAGTTTGGATGACCTGACTTTGTGTCTTTGTGGTTTGTCATGTGTGTGGAGTCACTGTCAGATCATAACCACCAAACATCAGCATCGCTACGGCAACAGCCAATAAAACTTGAGGGGCAGAGGAGTGACGGACACAGAGACGCAAGATACAAACGCAAGATATAGTGTAAAAATACAGACTTTATTACTCACCTCTCGTAAAGTTCTAATTTAAAGTCCAGCGTCTCACCACATTCATACAAACTGTCCTTCATAAATAATGACCCCAGTCCTCAAAACAGAGCAATTAATCCAGTATGAGGCGTTCTTTAAAGGTAAAAAGTTGAGATAGTTCCTCATATGTGTTTGTCTCCGTCCACTCAGTGCACGGATCGAGGTGAAGCTGCAGATTAGTGATAGTGCCTCTACTTCCTGTATTAATAATGATTAACAATTTTTAAAAATGATGTGCACCACATAATCACACAGTTTTGACTTGTATCTAAACTGGAAGTGCAGAGCTCTGATCTTTGAACACTTCAGAGTCTCAGAGCGAGTGGTTTTACTGTAGACAGGAAACTGCTGACTACATTTACACAGAGCCGGGTATGTTGAGAAACTATTTCCCTCCCTTTATTTTACAAAATAACATCATGCAAACAGCATCATTTTCAAAAAAAGTTTTCATTTACATCAATCTGCATAACTACATCAAACATATGGACGGCAGTGTAGGAAGAAGGAGAAGCCAATCATCATCACTTCCTACTCCTTTCTGAACAACAAATATATATATAATATTCGTCTCTGGCCATCGAGAAGACACATCAGCTGTGTAAATGCAAACACATGAGAAGTGCTTGCACTAGAGGAAATGCATCTGCTGCTCTCAATGCTTCATCATCATAACAAAAGAGAAACACTGGTCACACTTTTGGCATGTCAGCTCACTAAAACTCACTGTTTATCTCACTTTACACACAAATGGAATGCTGTAGATTTCCAGAATCTCCCCTCTAGCCGGAGTTTTTAGAAAGATTCGTTTTCAGAGGCAAATTTGCTGTTTACATGTAAAAGATGGGTACAAATTAAAGGAAATATCTCAATTTTTTTAAATATTAAACCTCCTAAAAGTCTCATAAGGTTCTCCTCGTGTCTGTGGTGCACACTTTTTGTTGCACATTTAAGAATTAATTAAGACCAAAAAACCCTGTAGTGTGTGGCGGCCTTAGATGGACTTTATTGATCCACCAGGGAGATTACTTGTTTGGCAGTGAAAACCAGCTCAGATGTTGTAGCTCCAAATAAGTCAGTTGTTTCTGGTCAGATTGTAAAATAAAGCTCAGATAAACATCTAAGAAAGCTTCAGACAAAGCAAAGCCTACAGTTAGCATCACACAACAAAGTCTGCAGTGAGAAAGTCTTACTCTAGAGAAAGTTCCTGTTTCCTGGTATCGCAGCTCACCGGAGAATGTACCAAAGTAGTTAAATTCACCATGCTGTTCTGGAAATAAGATAAGAGCCCCTCCCTCTGTAATATCGGGCTGTAACTAATCTTAATCGTGCAGGAAAATGGCCGCCTTGTTCAACAATAACTGGCTCATATTTCCTCCATGTGTCATCCTTTTACACTTCCATCATAAAAGCGCGGTTATTGCTCCAGCGTCGCTGATAATAAAACATGGCCTGTTGTGGTGGCTGTAAACGGCTGACTGTGCACCGCCGGGAGCCTGATAACACTAAAGCTCCGTCCAATCCACAAACAGTACACACACAGTATCCGAAAAAGTACACGAACAGAGTACCCACACGGAGTACTTTACCGCTACTGTCAGTGAACACCTCAGACTGTATAAAGAAGTGGGCTAAGTGAGCATGACGTCGACCATAGTGTTTGGCTCCAGACAAATGAAGCTCATCGGTGCTGTGTTTATAGGGGCAAACTTGGAACTGAGCTTCATATTTAAAGTTCGGACATTAAGTGTCATAGCAACCAGAGCTGGTCTGGAGTAAGGCTGTGGAAGCCAACGCCCCTTCCTGTCGCACCACTGGTTTAGCAGGGAGCGGGCGCTTAGCAACATTGTCAATCAAACCTGTCGCTAACAACCTTGAAGTAAGAAGGCATTTAATTGGTCCGTTATTAATGTTCGTTAGGGTGGTCCATCAAAGCACGGTAAAAAATAAAGTTTCAGATCACCTCAACCCTGCATTAGGTTGTAGCTCCAAAAGATGATTTAGGCAGAAATTTGGAAGAAAAAGGAGATGTTTTAGAGGTTGCTCAAGCTACATGAATTTTCCTGGAACTGGACTCATTTTGTGTTTTTGTGAATTTATGAACTTTCTAAGGAACTTTTATGGAATTTCTAAGTAATTTATATCCAAGTTTCACTTTGTGTTGCAGAATAAAATGACAAATTATTCGAATATGCTTTATTTATTTGGTTCGCTATGTTATAGATCCTTTCAAATCTTCGGTCATCAGAATGTTTAAAATTCTGGAATGGAACAAGTGGAGGTAAAATGAAGCTAACATCATATTACAATGATTAACTACGAGGTGCAAATCTTATTTACTTTATGTTGCTGTTAAGAAGGATGGAAAAAATACAATTTAAATACAGTTTAATCCTAAAATAGTATTTGGGGTTTAAAAAAAAGGATATTTTATGATGAAATGTGTAATATGTCTGTAGATAAAGTGAAAAACTGTTGTGGGCTCAACATTTCTGTGAGGATTTGTCCAGTAAAACCTCAAAATGTGGATTTTACCTTTTACCTTTGCTTAGTGTGGATCATAAACTCTTGTCAAATATATAGAATGTAAAACACAATTGTAAGTGTTTTTAAACTGGTCTCTGAGTCATTCACATGGATCAGAGAGGTTTGACTTTTTCCGATTGTCCTTGATGTTTCATAATTTGTGATATTCTGAAATTAATCACAGTTTTCCCATTAAAATCACATTATGTTCCACTTCACTTTTCCCTCCAGCTGCTCCATTCATGAATTTGTTTTTTGTTTACAATTCTTTAAATGGTCTAGAATCTTGAGCAACCTCTAAATATGAATTAATTTGTCAAAAAATTGGACCCAAATATTTTGGCCAGATATGGAACCAGTCTAAAAACATATTTTTGGACCACCCATGTTCATCCTGATTTACAGACAAAATAGCAAAATAGAAACAGGATCATGTAGAGCGGGTTCATACGAACATGTCAAAGGTGCAGTGTGTAACTTTTCTGGTAGAGGCCCGTCAGATCCATAGAGATGTTTGGCAGTGTGGTCTTATACCTGTTTATCTTCATGGAGACCAAACCAGACCAAGCTACAAGTCAGATCTGTGGACGCGACCCCGCGCTCACAGTCAGAATGTCAGTTTTTCTAGGTATTTTTGAGCTATGAAACCACCTGTAATTGAATGTAAAGTAGAGCTGTTTAATGTAGAGCACCCATAGAGCACCCGCACCCCAGCATCAGAGCAACGATAGAGCACCCACACTCCAGCATCAGAGCACCCACAGAGCACCCGCACCCCAGCATCATAGCAACGATAGAGCACCCACACTCCAGCATCGGAGCACCCACAGAGCACCTGCATCACAGCATCAGAGCACCCACACACCAGAATCAGAGCACCCATAGAGCACCCACACCCCAATGTCAGAGCACCCATAGAGCACCCATGCCCCAGCCCCACAGCACCCATAGAGCACCCACACCTCGATGTCAGAGCACGCATATAGCACCCGCACCCCAGCATCAGAGCACCCATAGAGCACTCACACCCCAATGTCAGAGCCCGCATAGAGCACCCACATTCCAGCTTCAGAGCACCCATAGAGCACTCACACCCCAATGTCAGAGAACCCATAGAGCACCCACAGAGCACCCACACCTCAATGTCAGAGCACCCATAGAACACCCACACCCCAATGTCAGAGCACCAATACAGCACCCACACCCCCATAGAGCACCCACACCCCAGCACCCACACCCTACCATCAGAGCACACACACCCCAATGTCAGAGCCCGCATAGAGCACCCACAGAGCACCCACACCTCAATGTCAGAGCACCTACAGAGCACCCACATCCCAGCATGAGAGCACCCATAGAGCACCCACACCCTACCATCAGAGCACCCACAGAGCACCCAAACCCTACCATCAGAGCACACACACCCCAATGTCAGAGCACCTACAGAGCACCCACATCCCAGCATGAGAGCACCCATAGAGCACCCACACCCTAATGTCAGAGCATCCATAGAGACAATACCCCAACCATCAGAGCACCCACAGAGCACCCAAACCCTACCATCAGAGCACACACACCCCAATGTCAGAGCACCTACAGAGCACCCACATCCCAGCATGAGAGCACCCATAGAGCACCCACACCCTAATGTCAGAGCATCCATAGAGAACCAATACCCCAATGTCAGAGCACCCATAGAGCACCCACACCCCAATGTCAGAGCACCCATAGAGCTTTCACACCCCAAGATTCAGAGCACCCATACAGCCTCCACACTCCAGCATCAGAGCACCCATAGAGCACCCACATCCCAATGTCACAGCACCCATAGAGCACACACACCCCAATGTCAGAGCACCCACATCCCAGTATCAGAGCTCCCACAAAGAGTACCCACATGTCTGCCTGGTGCTCCCCTCCCTCCCGTCACCATGGATACCCCCTGGTGACAGAGTAGCTGTATCGGGGGTCATCTGTGCTTCAGACGACACATATATTAAATTCATTCATCTCCGTCAGGCTCTTGTTCTCCTGCTCCAGACACCAGCAATATCCTGGGAATCTGCACCCAAAAAAACGACATGGGTGCTCTGTTTGGGTACTTTTTGTGGGGTGTGGGTGCTATTTATGGGTGCTCTGTCAGCAAAAACAAGTGCTGTGTGAGTACCCTGACTGCAAATGTGGGTGCTCTCCGGCAGTTAAGAGTGGGTGTTCTGCAGGTGCTCAGTGTCGGTGCTCTGTGGGTATCCTGTAGTTGAATCTGAGTTCCTCTTTGTGGGTCCTCTCTTGGTACAATACAAGTGGGTGGTGTGGGTGCTCATTGGTTGCTATGACAGTAAGGTGTAGGTGCTCTGCATGAGTACTCAGATCGCTAGTGTATGTGCTCCAGCAGTTAAGAGTCAGAGCACCCATAGAGCACCCACACTCAAGCATCAGAGCACCCCATTAAAGAGTGCTCGGTGTAGGTATTACTTATGAGTGCTCTGTGTGGGTGCTCTTTATGGGTGCTCTGTGTTAATGGTCTGTTTGGTTGCACTTTATGAGTGCTCTGTGTGGGTGCTCTTTATGGGAGCTCTGTGTGGGTGCTTTATTTGGTTGCTCTAAGTGAGTGCTGTGCTGTGTGGGTGCTCTTCATGGGTGCTCTTCATGGATGCTCTATGTGGGTGCTCTTCGTGGGTGCTCTGTTTGGTTGCTCTGTGTGAGTGCTCTTTGTGGGTGCTCTTCATGGATGCACTTTGTGAATACTCTGTGGGTGCTCTGTGTGTGTCCTCTTTATGGGTGCTCTTCATGAATGCTCTTTGTTGGTGCTCTGTTTGGTTACTCTTTGTTGGTGCTCTGTTTGGTTACTCTTTGTGGGTGGTCTGTTTGGTTAATCTTTGTGGGTGCCCTGTTTGGTTACTCTGATTGCTGTGTGTGGGTGCTCTTCGTGGGTGCTCTGTGCAAAGAAAAATCATGGAAAGAAATTACAACGTTTGAAGCCTGTGGGAAGTTTCACGCAACCTGTTACCTCTCCACACGGAAAAAAAACTTAGAAATTTAAATGCCATTTAATTTCTCACGTTATTTTTTTTTACTCAGAGAAAAAAAAAAAAAAAACAACTTTAAATTATTTTTATTCTGAATTTTTGTTGCTGAAATTTGAAGTGTTTATTTTCAAAGTGTTTAAAAGTAAATTATATATAAAATGAATGAAATGAAAATATATGCGGTGAAATTTTATTTTTAATTTAAAACATATTGAAAAAGTGTACTTAAAATGTCAGCAACTAAAATTCTGAATAAAAAAAAATAATAATAATAAAAGTGAGAATTTCAGCAATATTACAAATTTGAAATCTGAAAAAATTATCTTCTATATACAACCCTCAAATTCCAAATTAAATTTCAGTATTAACAAACATGACTTTAAAGTTTATTTTGTGTAATATAGGACCTTAAATTCCTTATATCGTGTAGCATTACATCCGACAATATCATCAGACAAAAAAAATCGCGCAGTGGACGCCAGACGTTACAGAATAAAAACATCCGAAAAGAATCCATCCCAAGTCATATCAGGTTCATTCCTCTGAAATCTCCCTCCACCACAGTTTACTACGAATCGATTACTGAAAAACAACTTTCTGACTCACTGAAGAAAATGCCCAATAACACGTGATGGCCTCCCCGCTGAGTTCTACAAACACTGTGGTCCATTCTAAACCCGTGTTTCGAACAATGAAGCCTGATATGAAACCACAATCCAATCTCCGAGACCATAAGATACCATTTAGGGGTCCGGTATTACGCAAAATTGACTTTTTTGGAGGTTTAAGTCATGTTCTAGTGTTGTTCCCTCCTCAAAAACAGACGTGGAGTTGTGTTTTGCTTCAGGAGGTAAGAGCATTATAAAGCTTGAAGAAGTTAGCAGCCAAATGGTAAAAAATATATGTATAGAAAATGCAAATCACAACTGCGAGAAAATACAGCATCCTTTAAATGTCAAAGCACTTTCAGTCCTGTTCTATTTCTATTCCAGGAAACATAAAAGCGCTTGTAAAACTGTGAAGGTTAGGAACATACTGTTAAACATGATTATTATGATTAAAATAACAACTGATACAAAGGCACAATTCATTAAAGAGCATTCCAGGGGGCGGGGTTATGCAGGGC
>KN495099.1:480-12372 GCA_000787155.1 Scartelaos histophorus | reverse complement strand
GAAAGACACAGAGGACCACACAACTCACGCGGTGCTAAAAGCCTGAGAATAAAAGTGGGTCTTAAAACACTCGACTGTGGGGGCAGTTTGGACATGGAGGGGCAGAGCGTCCAGAGCTTTGGGCCCGACCACAGAGAAGGCCCTGTCCCCCCTGGATTTAAGCCTCGTTTTTTGGCACCACAAGCTGGAGCTGGACCTGGGTACGAGCTCCATTCACACTGATGCAGGCTCCATCCTTCGGCACATACAGGTTTGTGATCATAGCCCATACGCCCGGGGATCTCACTGTAGCTCAAGCTTTTCCAGCAGACCCAACGCCCGGAGACGCTGTTCATGATAAACGTGGCACGACGACTTTCACTGGACTAATAATGGGGCCATTTTTGGACCTTTATAAAGGCTCCAAAACCAATCCTCAAATTATTGGTGCAGCATTGAGTATTGCACCATGGGAGTTTGGGCCATATGTGAAAAGAACCCATCCCGTGTGCAAAGAACCGTGACAACTCAACATTTTCTGAACTCCCCAAACACTAAGACATCAACAAATCCACAAGAAACATTTAAAACCCCCGAACAAATAGAAACACTCATACATTCCTACCTGAAAGTTTCTATTGACTGTCTGATATACACTATATGACCAAAAGTATTGGCTCACCTACCTTTACTCATACTATGAACTGAAGTGCCATCCCATTCCTAACCCATAGAGTTCAGTATGATGTGGGTCCACCTTTTGCAGCTATTACAGCTTCAACTCTTCTGGGAAGACTGTCCACAAGGTTGGGGAGAGTGTTTATAGGATTTTTTGACCAATTCTTTTATATTTATACACCTGTGGCCAGGCCAAGTGATTAGGACACCTGATTCTGACCATTTGAATGGGTGAGTGAATACTTTTGGTAATATAGTGTATTTAAAAAAAAAAAAAAAAATCAAAATAAGGAGAGCATGGGCACGCAGCTGGTACATCAACTTTAGAAACTTTAAAACTTTGAAAAAATGCTGCCCCTTTCTGCTGGTGCCAGGATCCTAATTTTGGTCTAAAAATGTCCGTATTAACCCACTCTACATGATCCTTTATTTTGCTATTTTGTCCGTAAATCAATTCCTATCCCTCATATAGAACTCTGCTTCAAATTCTCGCCCACAGCTGCCAAACGCTATGGGTGACTTCACACTCACTCCTCTCCTTTATCCACTCTAACTGATTTTCCATTCATTGTGCCTATGTACAAACCCAAATAAATAAGGGAGCTATTCAAGTGTGCAGACTACACTAATGTACTGGCTCCATCATGAAAAAACGCTATTTCCGCCTCGTCTTGTGTCTGTACCTGTACCAAAGTCTATCATTTGTGAATTATAGCTATAGTCAGACATAAACAGCAAACCAACTGACAATAATTTCACTTCATTTAACATTTCCCTTGCTTTACCTTTCCTCTCGCAGGATGTATGCATAATTAAGTCTTTGATTTAAAAAAAAAAAAGGGATTAATTAGTTTTTAATTAATTGTGCTCTGCAGGCATTTTGAATAGACACACGTTAAATACAAATAAAAAGTAGCATATTGCAAACAGAATTAAAACGATTTGCTAAAGTGAGTAATTTTGCGTGTTTGTAAGATTGCTATAATGGGATTGTTGACATTAGCCTGATCAGTGTACATCTGTGTACAGTGTAATGGTGTTGCCAGCTGTCTGCTCACAGTTGTTGAGTGTTTTCTCAGCGTGTCACATCTCGCTTATTACTGACTCGCTGTTTTGGTCGGGACAGACATGGAAGAGGAGGGGCCCACAGTCTTTTATCAGATGGTTTGCGTTCGTGCTGGGAGCAGGTGTTGTCATAATTAAAGAGGTGTGTTCAAAATGGGGGCTTTCCAACCTTTTGATTTCATACTGGTTTTCCGAAATAGGTTCTAAAGCGTCGGAAACAAGTGTTCGCTCAATAATTTACATGAAGGAGAAAAGTTATGTAGAACTGTCAGGGGTTATAGTACGCTGGAAATAGGAAAGATATGGACTTACAATGGGCTGTATTTCTTTAGAAATCTATTATACGATCAAAAAGTTCCTTCTATCAGTGGCAGAGAAAGAAAGCTTGAGGTTTCAAAAGGATCTATACAGAAGAAATAATATACAACGGCTACAAAAATGGTAGACACCCATTTGAAGCACGGCGTAAAAAATGCATCATTCTACTTTCCTATCGTCGCCTATGGTCATGAGTTTTGGGTGATGACTGATCACAGATGCAAGTGGTCAACATGGGTTTCCTTTGGTCACATTTGGTCACACTGCAGGAGCTCGGAGTAGAACCTCTGCTCCTCCAAGCTGAGGTGGCTCCTGGACATCCAAATAGTAAAAAAAGTGGTCAATAGAATGATTCCTGCTCAATCAAATGCATATTGCCTCTTCAAGGATGTATAGAAAAAAAAGTGACCAGCGTTAGATGTTAACCCAAATGACGGCAATGTGAACATGCAAAAGATACAATCCAAAATCCTTTGAGCTGTTGGGATAGTCATGGTCGAGGGTGAACTCTGGCTCACCTTCCTTTGTCACTAAAAACCTTTTCATTGGCAGCAGCGGCGGACAGAACCGCGCACACGCACAATCAGCCGCAATTGGTAATGACGCGATCCATCTCCAGTGCATTTCCAATTCAGCACTGGGAATGAGACTGGTGGTAATGGAGCCTCATTGATCTGCATTTGCCCTCATATGTACGCTCCATAAGACTGTGGAAGTATTTTCTAATGCGCTTTTCGTCACTGGCCTTTTTGGTATCACTCTGTGTTTACGTTTGGATTTGTTCACTTTATGGTGACACCTTGAATGACACTTTTAACGCTAAGAATTGAGATACATACAGATGTATACAGAAGTCATAGTCCCGAGGTACCTCATAACCTGCAGTTAACACACCTCAGAACCAGTCCCAAGGAATTCATTAAGCCTCATGGTCATAAACCTACATCCATCCTACAGGTGATATAAAAGAAAGTGCTATAATCAAATGTCAAAAATCACATTGTTGGAAGAAAGACTGTTTTTAATTATCACTGTGGTATTTGAATTGGTATTGAGTATCGAGTCTACTACTACTACTACTACTACTACTACTACTACTACTGGCATCAGATATCGGTGCTGATACTAAAATCTGCTTCCAAATATCAGCCCAGCCCATATTTTTGACATATCGCCGTAATAAAACTATTTATTTTTTAGTAGGTGGCCTATAAAGTCTCACAATGTTTGATTTTTTAAGTTTATACAAAGCTCTTCTATAGTTACTTGATGCATGAATAACAGATATATGAGATGTTTGGTCTGTTTTGTCTTACTTTAGTTGAAATTAAATACTGTTTTTATTCTCTGCACTTGTGTTGCTTGATATTATCTAAAGCCATAGGTTCTGACAAATAAACATCTTGAGCTCAAGGTCATACCTCTCGGAGTAAATTGACAATTAGTAGTAATAAAATAGTCATAATTACTTACATTTGCAAAGGGCAACTGCAATAGTTCCACTCGTCTTGAACTCTTAAACTCCAAATCGTTCAGTCTTCTTGCCCAAGGTCAAGAAAATCATGTCCTCTGTGCTCATTAATTCATGATGAAAAAATTACGCCTACCCACCGCCGCAATACCATGTGCCCTTTCCTTATCTACCTTGGCTAAAGCAGATTGCACAATGAAATCCAACGGCAGGCTCGGGCTAATTCCAGCTACTATATATTTTACATACTCATCCACTTCATATTCAAGGAGGGAGATGATTGGGCTGACTGCGCAGGACCTTAGCAATATGGCTTCCCATCCCATCACAAAGAATCAAGCCAAGTGTGAAATTAACTGATGCGATGACACGTCAAGATTTGGCCCGGGACATAAGGAGAGAACGGGAGCAGTCTGCGGCAAACTATGGACTATAACAAACTCAAATATGTATAGTCTTTGGAATCACATTGGATTTCATGCACCGATCAGCCATAACTTTATGACCACTGATGGGTGAAGTCAACCAAACGCGTATCTGCTTCTTCTTCATGGGTTTTAGCTCACATGCCTGAACAATACTGAAAAAGTTGACGTTAGAAATATTAATAAATAAATTAAATGAAGCTATTATTTATTTAGCAAACATGTGCTATGCAGCTAATACAATAATCTGTAAATTTGGATGTGAATTTGACCTTGTGACCACAGACAAAAGAATAAAGACGTGACATTTGACTGATAACCATATAACCCATGCAGAACAATGTGGGATTTGTCTCACATAGAGGAAGGTGTATTACAGTCATATAATCTTGACATCAAAAATCTTTATAAATAAGTGCAATGCCATTGTTTTACTGCAGACAGTGGTTGATGTGAAAAAAGTGAAGGTAAAACACAGGCTTTGCAAACCTATGTAGAACCAATATTTCTCCAGAGGGCCACATCAAACAAAACATAAAGCTAACAACATGATATTATAACAAACATTTTCACAGTCGGCTGTGCAGCGTAATTTTAAAGTGACATGACAAAATGTGCTGGCTTTGTGCTGCTGTCGCTCAAACTCACCCAGGTACAGGGCTGGATAAGTACAATCAAATACCCTCAGCTGACTCTGTGTTTGACTTCAAAAGCCAAAATAAAATCCAGACCATAATGAACCCCAAAAGAAATGGAAAACAAAGTAACTTACCATGTTTAGTCTGTAGAGTAATTTACCGTCTGTACTGTCACTCTGTCCGGAGCTCAAAAACTTGGTGACGCCGCATGATGACTGGTGCTGCTCCAAATGCATTTTAAACGTCTTCTGTTGGCAACTGTAGTAAAAAGGTTTCTTTCTTCTTGCCTTTATTCCAGTCTTACATCTAAATGCCAAGTTGTCAAAAGTAGTTTACAGATCTGAAATAATGCATAAAAACAGCCCTATTTTTTCTAAACAAAAAAAGGTTATCTCTTGTTTTTTGTTGGACTTTCTGCCTGTCTTAGTCTATTTGAACTCCACAAACTCATACAAGTGAAACCGCGGCTCTCCATCCCGCTGCCCAGTTGGTCGAGCAATGACACGTATCATCGCCGAATCGATGGAAAGAGTCCGAACAGTTTGAAATCGCGGTGCGTTCGTGACCCCTGCCGCTTATGGACAAACGGCGGAATGAACCTGCGAGGCGGTCGGGACGGTCCACAACATGGCCGCTGCCCGCTGGAGTGAGTTAACACAGGCCCGTATCGATCCCGTTGTGTTGAAGAGCTAAAGGTTAATGTGTTGTCTATCGATCAGAATAAAGCCTTTTACTTAACAGCGCAGACGGTGCATTCAATAACCCCCGATGGGAGCCGTTTGCACCTCTGGCTCATTGTAGCTTTAACTGCCATTTTGGATGGAGCACATGGCCCGGGGGGAGGCTTGTGCTGACTTCATACGCGGCATCTCATCACTAGATAAGACCGACGCTAACGCCATAGATCGCCTCTCGCTGCAGCCCCTGTTGACATTAAGCTTTGTTTTTATTACCAACGCTATCGGTTGATCATTGGTTAATGATCGCATTTCCCACGATGCATTGCGGCAAAACGGTCTGAATTTGCTGGCCTATCACTGTTACAAGCTTTATATTTGTTAAGGAGATTATCTAGTTTGGTTTCATTATAATCTTGTCAATTGAGGGTGAGGAGAGTGATTGTAGAGAAATATAGCATAAAACGGCAAATTTGCAGGGACTAGATGTGCATTTCTTTAGCAAGATTTTCTTCAAATTGCACGTTTTTAAGTATTATTTGAGTGAACTTGGAACTTTGAAGCAGTACTAAAAAGTTGCAATTAAGTAGGGTAGTAATAATTGCACAGTCACATGTAGATTTTGCCAGATTTATATAACTTTTTAAATGAAAAATTATACTTATCTATGTGGAAATGTGGTTGCTTTGACCATCAAACTTCTCTCTGTTGTTTTAATTTTCTATTTCTATTTAATCTCGAAGGTGATGTGCCACCAAGAGCTACACACTTGTTGCCAGATAAAACATTATTGTCTACAGACACTTGGATTTTTATGTTTTCCCTGGTTTTGTAGATTCGACCTGATGGAATGAAATCTATAGGACGGGTAAATTTGCTGAACAGATGACGACTCCTGGTGTTGGAAGTGCCATCACAGGTATCAGGACTACAACATTCAGATTGAGATCTCCGTGGGTTCCCGTTCCCTATTACAGCAATGAATGGTTTCAATATCTGTGCAATGGTGTGTTAAGAAGCACTGGAATATCATTAACAGAAAAGGAGCCCATTAAAACATTTTATTTCTCCGAAGGCTTGGGAAGTGAATCCTGCCACGGAGCTGAACTAGTTTTGTTTACAAAAGTCACGGCGCGTTCAAACCCCAACAATTGATCATAATTGGGATTATCATACTAAGTACTTGCAGATATGATTTCATTAGGACGTGTCATGGATGAGAAAACAGTATAAATACAAATACAGGTTTGACGTCAGTGGGCAGAGGAGGTAAAATAATGAGTAAACATTCTGTAAGGGCAATGGTGTGGTGCTAGATCACTAATATACAGGAGGTATTATCACATTTACAGTACTCTGCAGAGATACATCACATTTATATGCACTGTGGTCGAGAGTATCATCACAAGGATCAGACCAGATTTCACTTTTATCTTCTCTTTGCCCTGACCAACTTCGTCCTTCCTTACCTCAATGGTCACAGGCGGGTTATGAAAAAGGTGTTACAGTTACACTTGAACTGGGGTTGCCAGCACCTTCCTCACTCTCATTACACAATAGTTCTTATGGAAGATCAGGATTCCCTCCCCCATAATGTTCAGCTCTTCATGAGGCTAATAAGTATAAGAGCCATATTCCATAAGTTTCATATTAGGAGTAGGAATTTACTTATGGAGAAAACTGAGAAATAAAAACATCAGGATCATGTAGAGTGGGTGAATACGAACATTTTAAGACCAAAATGACAAGGCTAAATGTAGCAGTTATGGAGAGAAGAGTGAAAGTGGTGGAGCCAGGTCGACGGAGCAGGAAGCACCCCCATGCTCACTTCCTGTCTGGAACGTGGCGGCTAGTGGGTTAGCAGGGTTACTCGCAACTTTTTCGGCTAGTGGGTTAGCAGGGTTACTCTGGCAACTTTTTAAGAATCTGTTGACTCTCTGCTGAGAAAACTGCATACCTGGCAACAAAGTGGGTTTGCTTTGTCCATACAAACAGCTCAACTTTGACCAATTGTCCGTTCCATTTCTGCACAAGGAAGCAAAATGTTACAAGATGTTTTTAAGCAATCAGTAAAAAAATAGTTTTTTGTGGTGCAAAAGGAGCCTTATGAAAGCTCAGGATTCCCTCCCCCATAAAGTTCAGCTCTTCATGAGGCTAGGAAAGGATAAGTATAGGAGCCATATTCCATAAGTTCCATATTAGGAGTAGGAATTTACTTAACATCAGGATCATGTAGAGTGGGTTAATATGAACATTTTAAGACCAAAATGATTTACTTAACAGCGCAGACGGTGCATTCAATAACCCCCGATGGGAGCCGTTTGCACCTCTGGCTCATTGTAGCTTTAACTGCCATTTTGGATGGAGCACATGGCCCGGGGGGAGGCTTGTGCTGACTTCATACGCGGCATCTCATCACTAGATAAGACCGACGCTAACGCCATAGATCGCCTCTCGCTGCAGCCCCCGTTGACATTAAGCTTTGTTTTTATTACCAACGCTATCGGTTGATCATTGGTTAATGATCGCATTTCCCACGATGCATTGCGGCAAAACGGTCTGAATTTGCTGGCCTATCACTGTTACAAGCTTTATATTTGTTAAGGAGATTATCTAGTTTGGTTTCATTATAATCTTGTCAATTGAGGGTGAGGAGAGTGATTGTAGAGAAATATAGCATAAAACGGCAAATTTGCAGGGACTAGATGTGCATTTCTTTAGCAAGATTTTCTTCAAATTGCACATTCGTAAGTATTATTTGAGTGAACTTTGAACTTTGAAGCAGTACTAAAAATAAACAAAGTTGCAATTAAGTAGGGTAGTAATAATTGCACAGTGACATGTAGATTTTGCCATAGTATATAAACTTTTTAAATGAAAAATTATACTTATCTATGTGGAAATGTGGTCCAGGATCATGTAGAGTGGGTGAATACGAACATTTTAAGACCAAAATGACAAGGCTAAATGTAGCAGTTATGGAGAGAAGAGTGAAAGTGGTGGAGCCAGGTCGACGGAGCAGGAAGCACCCCCATGCTCACTTCCTGTCTGGAACGTGGCGGCTAGTGGGTTAGCAGGGTTACTCTGGCAACTTTTTAAGAATCTGTTGACTGTTAAAAAGCCCCTGTTGACATTAAGCTTTGTTTTTATTACCAACGCTATCGGTTGATCATTTTAATGATCACGCATTTCCCACGATGCATTGCGGCAAAACGGTCTGAATTTGCTGGCCTATCACTGTTACAAGCTTTATATTTGTTAAGGAGATTATCTAGTTTGGTTTCATTATAATCTTGTCAATTGAGGGTGAGGAGAGTGATTGTAGAGAAATATAGCATAAAACGGCAAATTTGCAGGGACTAGATGTGCATTTCTTTAGCAAGATTTTCTTCAAATTGCACGTTTTTAAGTATTATTTGAGTGAACTTGGAACTTTGAAGCAGTACTAAAAAGTTGCAATTAAGTTAAGTATTATTTGAGTGAACTTTGAACTTTGAAGCAGTACTAAAAATAAACAAAGTTGCAATTAAGTAGGGTAGTAATAATTGCACAGTGACATGTAGATTTTGCCATAGTATATAACTTTTTAAATGAAAAATTATACTTATCTATGTGGAAATGTGGTTGCTTTGACCATCAAACTTCTCTCTGTGAAGTGTTGTTTTAATTTTCTATTTCTATGGAATGGAAAGAAGAGTGAAAGTGGTGGAGCCAGGCCGATGGAGCTGGAAGCACCTCCATGCTCACTTCCTGTCTGGAACATGGCGGCTAGCGGGTTAGCAGTGTTACTCTGGCAACTTTTTAAGAATCTGTTGACTCTTAAAAGCTGCCTAATCTCTCAAGAAAACTGCATACCTGGCAACACAGCGGATTTGCTTTGTCCATACAGACAGCTCAACTTTGACCAACTGTCCGTTCCATTTCTGCACAAGGAAGGAAAATGTTACAAGATGTTTTTAATCAATCAGTCAAAAAATAGCTGCATGTTTTTTGTGGTGCAAAAGGAACTCCATATCACACCAAACTCATTCCAAGAACCAGAGGACAGGAGGCTAAGTGAATCTTTTCCAGCTCAACACACAATGTTCTTTATCATAATTTAAAATGATGTTTATGTTTATGTAAGGATATAACACATTATTACTAGTGGGTGGTACATTGTTAAGAGTGGGAGAAAAACACCTGTTGCAAACTCAGTCAGGCTTGCAGTTTAATTTGATCAGCCCACAAACAGTCAGTGATTAGTTCGCTGGAATGATGATGAAGGCCAGTCATCTGTGAAGCTCTGAATGCACGACCACAGCGAAGAACAAGAGCTCCCTGTATGCAGAGAGGGAGGAACCATTCAGCCGGATCCTCGTTGGCTGGGGACTGAAAAGGCGGCGGCACAAGTTATTCACATTCACGTCATGCTCTATAATCTTTTTAATATCTACAAAACCATAAGAAAATATATGATCAAGACAATTTGATATCAACTCAGCACTGTTTTGTATACAGATGTACTTGTCTACTTGATTCAAACTGCAACTTTTATCTATTTTACTCATATTTTAGTACATTAATTTTAGTCTGTCTCTCACTTTTACTTATTATAGTCGGTTGATTTGTGTAAAATGTTCAATGTTCATGCGCATGTCTTGAAAATAGCTTTTAATGTGTTACTTATTTGCACTTATTTTGACTCTCACAGGATCATTTTAACATTTTCTCAGGGTTTATACGAGTCCAATCTGTTCTCGAGTTAATTTAACATTTTTGGAAGTGTTAATCAAGTAACACTGGACCAAAGTTCCCGATTAACCATGAAATCAAGAGTTATTTTAAGGTTTTGACAGTAAATGGATAACACTTTGTAGGGTTATTGTAGGTGTTTTATTTTTACACTTTATTTTAGTTGATTTAAGATGAAATTATGTACAAAACTGGTCTCACAGGAGTTTGAAGTGCTGGGTAGTGCGGTGCCAAACACTAAGAAAAGTTGAATTAACACTAATGGAAGTTGAATTAATAACCTGAAACTCAAACCCTCATTTCACTTTCAAATAGTTAACATAACACTTTCTCAGAGTTTTTTTTTTTTTTGCTGTTTAGGCCCCAAGATAATGTTGATGTTCGTGGCAACTTCCTGAATCAGGTTAATTGTATCACTGTATATTTTATTTGTTATTTTTATTCATTATGGATGTTCTCTTTAGTTTCTTCTTCGTCGTCTTCTTCCTCCGTCTTCTTCTTCCTCCGTCTTCTTCCTTCTTCTTCCGTCTTCTTCTTTTTCTTCCTTCTTCTTCTTCCTTCTTCTTCCGTCTTCTTCCTTCTTCTTCTTCCTTCTTCTTCTTCCTTCTTCTTCTTCCGTCGTCTTCTTCATCCATCTTCTTCTTCCATCTTCTTCCTTCTTCTTCCGTCTTCTTCTTCTTCCTTCTTCTTCCGTCTTCTTCCGTCTTCTTCTTCTTCCTTCTTCTTCCGTCTTCTTCCGTCTTCTTCAGTCTTCTTCTTTTTCTTCCTTCTTCTTCTTCCGTCGTTTTCTTCATCCATCTTCTTCTTCTGTCTTCTTCTTCCCTCTTCTTCTTCTTTTTCCTTCTTCTTCTTCCTTCTTCTTCCGTCTTCTTCCTTCTTCTTCTTCTTCCGTCTTCTTCCGTCTTCTTCTTCTTCCGTCTTCTTCTTCTTCCGTCTTCTTCATCCATCTTCTTCTTCCGTCTTCTGTCTTCTGTCTTCATTACAGCTTTACATAAAACATCAGAATTAGTCCATGTTCTATCTCAGTTATTATCAGCTTGGTTGGCAAAAATGGTAAAGGTCCTATATCACAAAGTTCACTCTTATGAGCTTTAAGCCGTGCTATAATGCTGTTACTTTCTCAAAAACATACCTGGAGCTGCCTTTTTTTTCATTCCTACATGTCCAAAGCTTGAAATGCTCTTTTCCACCTAATGATGTCATGAAGCGGTAGTTTTCAGGTTTACCTTTAGGCCAATTCTTCCATTTTAGTGAAGGTGTATGGAGTTTAGAAAATAACTGAGTATGCAGGGTTTGTGTGTTAAACATGTGAGAAAGAAAAAACTCTGGGTATATTTGGCATGAGGAAACATCATGGTAATAGCAGCATTTTTTTTTATCCTAATCACCTTTCAGTGAACTGTGACTCTTGGACTCTTGGATTGTCTTCATTTCCCCTCGTTTGTTCGCTCGGTGTGTATCGTGTGGCTCCGGTGGCTGCATTGTTCAGGTTTGTGCTGACAGCAAACGCGCAGGAGAGACAATAGCACACAAAATTGCATGGCAGCATTAAAGGCTTGTGTGTGATTAGGCCCTGCACTGATAAGCACCCTGGAACTAGTGGGTATTTGAGTGTAATTAATAGCGCGGTATAGGGAGGACAACATGCACCAGCCCGCACGCTTCAGGCCTGATTAAAAGAATTGATCAGGGTATATGATATTAAAATCCACCTCCAGACAATCAAGCTTCAGTTTTTAAGCTTCAGTGCAATCATTTGGATAATTTCAACCCTAGAATTGTCGATCTCTTCTGAATTAAAGGTAAAATTTAAGTGCTTTATGATGTTACAAGGTGGAGCAGAGCGTTTTAAGCACTAGAGATGTAAACTCCAGCTGTGTTTTTCAATAAAAAGCTCTTGCATAATC
>JACN01132136.1:0-13319 GCA_000787155.1 Scartelaos histophorus | reverse complement strand
ATTTTATTTTATTTTATTTTGACTTTAAAAATCAACGGTGTGCAAAGATGGATTGCAGATGTAGCAGATGTTGAGTTTTACATTAGGAAAAGAAACACAACGGCCCCTCAAGAATTACTGCAAAAAATGTGACAGCGGTAAAATAATAAGGAATCGGCAAATGTTAAAGACAACCTATCGCGCTTGAGTCATAATGCACGACATCCCTGGATCAATATGTTACTTTTTTACTTTAAAAATCACCGGTGTGCAAAGATGGATCGCAGATGCAGCAAAATTAGGTCTCGCTCTAAAACACGAGGCACCTCTTGATACCGGTGGCGGCTCCTCTCAGTCAGTTTTCAGTTTAATCTTTGCCCCGTCTCGCAGTAAGCCCCACGTTTTCTGAGCTTTCCTTTCCCCACGATGAGCCGTCTTTCATCCCGCAGGAAGATCTTTCCTCCTCCAGCCTCTAAAGCCCCGTCCCTCGTGGCTTTTCTCACTGATGAACTCTTCACATCATTATCCTGCGCTTGTCTGTGACCATAGGTTGGCTAATTGCTGTAATAATGACAGGCTGCCTCTGCTCGGCTCCATACGTACACACAGTATAATGTATAATATGTACTGTACTCCATCCACATACTGTGCCCTTATACAAGTGTTTATGAAGTGGTTCATTATGGATTCAGATCAGAGGTGTGGAGTTTAACTGAACATTCTGTCATTAACCTATAAAAGTACATAAATGTGCTAACGTTGGATTGTTCTTACCTCATCGGGAACATTCCTAGAGTTGAATTTTGTTTCATTCACATATTTTGACTCATTTTGGAAGATAATTTGTTTCATCAGATTTTGAATTTTGAATTTTTGTAACTCTGAAAAAACATATTTGAATTATTTTTATTCAGAATTTTAGTTGCTGAAATTTTAAGTGCACATTTTCACAATATTCAGCAGAAATATATTCAAGCCCTCAAATTCAGTAGTCAAAATTTAGAGTGTAACATTTGCAGTAAAAAAAGTTTGCAGGAAAAATCCAAGATGCCAAGACAGAAGCAATCGATCCAAAGTAATATGATCTAATTTAGTAACAAACAGGAAATGGTGCAGTGAAGCGATCTGATTGGTCAGTATTAGCCTCATCCAAACCTCAAACCCCGCCCACAGATGAGAAGGGCCAATAGGAAACAGCCTCTGTTCTCCTCACTCACTCTGGATCGATTTGCTTCTGCCTTGACATCTTGGATCTTTGCTGCGAAATTTTTCACAGCGAATTTTACACTGAATTTTAACTGTTGAATGTAGTGAATATTTAAAAGGTGGCATTTTTATTTTGAATTTGAAACATATTGAAAAAGTGCACTTAAAATTTCAGCAACTAAAATGACTAATTACAGATAACTAAAATTCAGAATAAAAATAATTGAAACAAATTTTTTCAGATTTAAAAAATTCAAACTGAGAAATTAAACGGGATTTAAAATTTTAAATCTGATGGAACAAATTATCTTCCATATTAACCCTGTGTCATTGGGTTGTCTACATCTCAAAGCTCAAAATGCTCTGTTCCACTTTATGATGTCATAGCAGTGATAGTGCAGTACTTTATAATACTTTATAATTTATAAGAGCACCTGTCAAGAAAACAGAAATAACTTCACTAACTATTAAAAACTTGTTTCATTATATTCATTAAGAAAATTACCAACTGGAATAACAAAATAGTCCTTGTTGGCAACCAAAAGTGTCAATATTTTAGATAACAGCTGCATTCTTACATTGTTTTTATAGAGTTTTGCAAAGTCTCTTTTGTTATTGAGTCCAAATAATTTCTCGCTGTTCCCAGAGACTTGATTTGGATGAGACTCTGGTGTCATTTTTGGAAAACATTAAACTTGAAAATGTATGGATAGAAACAATAGTTATATTTTAATATTAAATATATAGTTTTGAAAAAGATCTTGCATATACTGGAGGATTAACCATTATAGAATTTTGGCAAACAGTCTCAAATACCTTATACTGGGTTGTGGGCTAATACATTTGTTAAGCACTGTGTAATATACAATACACTTAATATCCATAAGTTATATTTTTGTTATACCTTCTGTTTAGAACGTTTCCAATATCTTCTGGTGCACCAAGAAGAAATTTCAATGAGTCTAAAACAGTAGATGTAGATTTATTGCAGCTGAAATTCTTGAAAATGATTCTAGTGAAGGCGTAGGCAGTGTAAAAACACAGTGGAGCACTTCCCATATCATCACTCAATGACGTTACCAGGTGGAACACAACCTTAATATGTCAGATTTGTGCGTTAAATGATTGAAAAACACAACACAGCGAACTTTTTTTTTGTTTCTGAAAGTTTAAACCTTCATTTAACATTATTTTGATAAATTTATCGTGTGATTTCGATGTGTTTTGACCCACAATAGTAATGGTAACAATATGGAATGACCTCTACCTATGTCATAATAATAATTTGGTAATATTTTTAGTGAATCGAGGTGAAAATCATCTCTACTGTTGCACAAAAACAGCAGTAATGGACCATATATTACAGTCTCCATCCAATCCCTCGCAGTGTATGGACTCAGTATTCAGTATTTTATTTTGGGCTCGGTAAATAGTAAATAGTCAATAAATAGAAGTCCCATTGACCCTCCGGCTGGTGCTATAATTGCCGTGGAGCTGACTATTGATCAGAGACCGCCTCACTTCCAGAGCTGTTAGCGAGATAGAGCGGCGCCTCTCTACGGGCCCTTAACTCGGAGCCGGGACCCCACTTCACCTGGGTGGAAAAATGGCTCGTCTCCGGCAGAAGTTATGAAGCGCGCACTCCTCATTTCGGCTCCTCCCGCGGCGCCCGGGGGGTGCTCGTTTTTCACCCGCCGATAGTTTGGCGTTTGTGCATCAACAACAAACAAACGCAGACTGTAGAGGAGACGTGTGGCCCGCTGAGGTCGAGTTTTACATTAGGAAAAGAAACACGACGGCCCCTCGAGAATGACTGCGAAAAATGTGACGGTGATGAAATAATAAGGAATTGGCAAATGTTAAAGAAGATCTATCGCGTTTGAGTCATAATGCACGACATCTCTGGATCAATATGTTAAAATCTGGACATTTTAACTCACAATATTCAGCAAAAATGACTTAATAAAAGGAATCTGAAGTGCCCTGTGGGAGGTGGCGTTCCCTGTGGAGTTGTCCCTATGCAGATCACACGAGTGAGCAGCAGATTTTTTTTTTTCGTTTGCACCAACCCTGTGGGAGGTGGTGTTCCCTGTGGAGTTGTCCCTATGCAGTTCACACGAGTGAGCAGCAGATTTTTTTTTTTTCGTTTGCACCAAAATGTCTGTGCAACTCGATCTAAAAGCTGAATTCCACGTGTATCACTGAGTAAGAAAATCAAATTGGAGGAAGTACAGAGCGGTGGGCGTATGTTGGAAGCGGCGAAAACAGTCAATCAGCAATATGGTGTTTTGAAAATAACCGATTAAAGATGCACACGGCAAAAACTGAAAGGTTAAAATTTCAGGGTAAAACATTTCAGAGTTGTTTTTAACCCAAAACGTGTTATTTTAACTATTTGAGTGTTAAATGGGGGATTGAGTTGGAGTTATTTGCCAGTTATTTGAAGATAATTCAACTTCCACTAGTGTTAACTCAACTTTCCTTTGTGTTTATTTTGGCACCTCCCACCCACCACTTCAAGTCTCATCTTTTACAATGTTTTAAAGAAAAATTAAATGTAAAAATAAAATATTTTGGTTTGTTGTTTAGCTATAATCAGGATAACCCTAAAAAGTGTTATTCGTTTACTCTCAAAACGTTAAGATCAGGAGGCAGGAGGCAGTAGATGATGATGGACAGTAGAGATGTTCAAAAGCGAGTGGAGATGTTCAGGAGACAGTGGAGATGTTCAGAAGAGAGTGGAGATGCTCAGAAGAGAGTTGAGATGTTCAGAAGACAGTGGAGATGTTCAGAAGACAGTGGAGATGTTCAGAAGACAGTGGAGATGTTCCGCATTGAGTGGAGATGCTCAGAAGACAGTGGAGATGCTCAGAAGACAGTGGAGATGCTCAGAAGACAGTGGAGATGCTCAGAAGAGAGTGGAGATGTTCAGAGGACAGTGGAGATGCTCAAAGACAGTAGAGATGTTCAGAAGACAGTAGAGATGCTTAGAAGATAGTGGAGATGCTAAGAAGACAGTGGAGATGCTCAGAAGACAGTAGAGATGCTTAGAAGATAGTGGAGATGCTCAGAAGACAGTGGAGATGCTCAGAAGACAGTGGAGATGTTCAGAAGACAGTGGAGATGCTCAGAAGACAGTGGAGATGCTCAGAAGAGAGTGGACATGGTCAGAAGAGTGTGGAGATGCTCAGAAGACAGTGGAGATGATGATGAACTCCTGGAAAGTCAGATCCCCATTACCACTGTGGACTCTTTCCACTTCCTCTGCTCCACCAACGCTCAGGACTCCACGTGGGAGCCGCCATCTCCTCTGTCATTAAGAAGGCCCAGCAGAGGATGCACCGTCTGCAGAGGATGCTGTGGTTCTACACAACCATCAAGTCCATTCTCACCTCCTCCATCAAATGTTTGTTTTACTGTGAACAGACCATGGATCTCTCTATGATTGGTTTATCCGCCCATCAATCACACCGTCTGAAGTCGAGGAGACAAGATAAAGCTCCAGCCCCACTCATCTGTGTATAGTTTTGTCAGAGTGTGCAGTTCTGGCTGGTCAGGTAAGTCATTTGTGCAGCCCAAATGTCCTGACCACAATAATGACTTTTTGAAAAGCGTATAATTGCTCCAAATGACTCCCGTGTGTGTGGCCTGTAGGTACAAGGATCATTTCACACTCCTCTTCCTCCAAATCTGCCCAAACGATTCTTTATGAAGCTGTAGACACCATTACGAGCTCTGTTTATGAACGTGTGATTAATGCGAGTCCTCCTGTGCCTTCTGCTCCCTAATGTAATATGTATGCATTGTTTTCCCCCCAATTCCCACTGCAAAATCAACCATTAAGCATCCAGCGAAAAACAATTGCTCCAGAGCTTTCCATTTGCATTCAGGCTGGCTTCATGTCACTCTATTCTGCAGTGTGATAAAAACACAAGAGGAGAGGCTCTCATGTGGAAATGTTTTGAGAGAAGACACAAGCGGAATGTGTTATCCAAGCCTGGGTGAACCTCATTAAAACTTTTCAATTAGCTGGATTTAAGTTTTTAAGAACAGGTTTGGCCAATCACAGTGTTTTTAGTAACTGGCACTTGATGCATATAGTGTGTATCTATAACCTGCATTATAAAGCTGAATCTAAAGCAAAAAAAAAGGTTTTGTTCATAAATATCCACAAATTGTACATAATAAAAATATGAATTAATTGAATTCTGCATCATGACAACAAAGAGCTGTGCAGTGGGCAGTACCTCCTATGAATAGCTGTACATTACTCTAGCGAATAGTAGGGTTTTTTGGGTTGTTTTTTTTTTTCATTTGTACCAGAGTGATTACATAGTGGTGCAGAGGTGTTCTATCGGGTTTATGTCAGACCATTATGAGGGCCATTCAGTTGTATCAGTCAATCCCTTCATTCTTCAGGTACTGACTCACACATGAGGCCACAGGAGGAACCCAGGACCTACTGCACCAGCATAGAGTCTGACAGTGGGTTTAAGGATTTCATCTTAATATCTAATGGCAGTCGGACTGTGTGTTCCTCCATGGATATGTCTTCCCAGACCATCACTGACCCACCACCAAACCACTCACGCTGAACCATGTCTGAACCTTGTCTTCTCCAGATTCTTTCATAGTTGCTCAAAGTGAACCTGCTCTTATCTGTGAAAAGCTCAGGGCAACAGTGGTGGACTTGGCAATTCTGGTGTCATCCAGCAAATACCAATGGAGCTCCATGGTGCTGGGCAGTGAGCACAGGGCCCACTACAGGACATGGTGCCCTCACACCCTCAAGAAGTCTGTGTGACTGTTTGAGACCTTCATACCAGTGGTCTGTTGGAGGTCTTTCTGTAGGGCGCCCTGTCCAGCTTCTAGAGGAACTTCTAACATGTTCTGCAGATTGTGCTGGGAGGCACATTAAATCTCCTTTCACCGGCATGTCCGGATGTGCCATCCTGGAGGAGTTGGACAATCTGTGAAGCTTCTGTAGGGTTAAGAAATGGCCTCATACTCCCAGGAGTGAAACTCACTGTAGCCAAAGCAGCACTAGTGGAAAACCAGGGAGAAACTTGAAATGACCTCCACATGCAAACCCAGTCCTGTTTTAGAGTCTGTCTCATTGTTGCTGCTCTAGTGCTCCTGTTGTTCATCTCCATTTATAGCGGTGGCTTCCTTTTGTTCCAAAGACATCACCCTGTCTATTTTTGGATAGATATCCAACTTTTTTTCCCATAGAGATGTGAAGTGTTTTCAAAATGTTCCTTTGATTTTTGAGCAGTATATTTGCAGGGTATTTAGACTTTTTTCATTCCTTCATTAAACTTACAAAACTAGAATGTATAGATAACAATTATTATAATGCAACAGTAAAATTCTGCAGTCATATGACTGTGGGAAAATATTCTACCCCCCTCCACCCTCCTTTTATTCTATAAGAGAGTTTGCAAGGGGCTCACTGTCAACTATTTTAGTTCCACATTATAGAACCTTTATGTGATTGTAAAATTTGAAAACTTGAAAATGTCCTCAGTACATTGTGTGTCCTGGCTCCCATTTCCCAACAGAATGTGAAAAAACACTCTTATTTTGACTCTTTTGGGAGACAACCCCAGACGCCTACAGCACCCACCCCCCTCTGTGTCCCTGTCACAATCATTTGATCAAAGTTTGGATGCAGTTCAGTCGCTAACAGAAAACACAAAAGAATAACGGTGGGCCTACATGTGCTTTGAGAGACGTGCAAACAGCTGGATGCAGCGTGTGAGTTTGTCTGGAGCAGGTCTGATGTTCCCGCTCACCGAGCTCACCGAGCTCACTGAGCTGACTGAGCTGACGGACACGTCTCAGGCTGCCCACGTCCACCACTGTTCTTATTAAGACATTGTTAGCCATGGGAAGGAGGGGAAGGCAAATAATGGGACCACAGAATGCACAGCGTGGAGCTCCTGTCTGCCACCATTCTTCTCATTACCTGGATGAAATCTGCAGAGCAAACTTGTATCCTTAAAAAGCTTTTCTCCTAGTTTGATATGTGTGTTTATTTATGTTTATGCATCATTTGAGTCAGTCACTTTGAGTGGAGCATGAGTTTTCTTAAAGTTGCACTGTCTAAGCATTTGTTTTTGTTTTTCCTGGACTGTTCCAGAGTTTGGGCCCTTCCATGGCTCCAGTTTTAGGTATTTTAATCGCCAGAAAAAGTGTTTGCACTTTAGCAAACATGCTACATGCTACCCTGAGGTACGGAGTATCAAATGTTCTGTACAAGTGAATGGTGAAGCTGTATATGACTTGTTTATGACTTCCTACTTATACTGGACTAGCTTGATGGCAGTGAGCAATGGTTAATTTGCTAAGTCTTTATTTTCTACCTCCAGGAAAATAAAGTTTCAGATCAATCGTGTTGGTAGCAGCTTAAACATGCAGCTTCCCTCTCCACACACACGTCCTCCAGCTCTTCTGGGAGGATCCCGAGATGTTCCCAAGCATGTTCCCAGGAGACACACAGTCCCTCCAGCGTGTCCAGGGACTCCTCCTGGTGGGACATATAGAGCAGCAGCTCTACTCCAAGCTCCTCCTGTGTGACTGAGCTCCTCACTCTATCTCTAAGAGAGCACCAAGCCACTCGGTGGAGAAAACTCATTTCGACCACTTATTCGCCATCTTGTCCTTTCTGGTCATTACCCAAAGCTCATGGCCATCAGGTCAGTCTCACGCTCCATCCTCCCCTCACTCGTTAACAAGACCAAATGAACAAGACATGGACAGTCCCTGCCTCAAGTGGAGGAGTTTAAATATCTTGGGGTCTGGGATGTTTCAGACTCTCTAAAGAACTACAATGTGTAAACCTGTCCCTGAGAAAGCTCTTGTGATCCTCCACTGCTCCTGACAAGTAGCTCCTACACCACAGGTCAAATACAGACAAATCTACCCATGTGGACAGTGCACCTCAACAGTGATGTACATTTCATGGTTGTCAGTGTGGTCCAACATTTTAAACGAACCCCTTTTGTGAAATAAGCCAGACTATCCTCTGCTAAGCGTGTCCATTGTTATTTAGCGTCAGGAGCTGTGACACACTGTTTCCTCCATGTCTCTTTCTCTGCTGTAGCAGTGTCTGTATGAGGCGAGGGGGTTAGACAGAACAATAGTGAGACTCTCCCGTCCCCACCACAAGTGTCATGATGTGGCACTGCTCTGGCACAGCCTCGACCTCTAACGTCACTGTAGCGTCTTCATTAAGTGTGAGAACATCGCGCTGGTCTGGGTCATACACATGCTTTATAAGTATCAATACTGAAACATAGACATGACTTGACTTTTCCTTAAACAATACAGATGTTTGAAAAAAAACCAAATTCCTAAATGACCTTTATTTCATCAAGTTATACATAATGCAGTTACAAAAATTGAAATTCACATCAAAGCAGGATGCGTCTGAGGAGGGAAGAATGACATTGAGAATAATCATTTCAGATACAACAGTGAGTCAGAACACTAAATAAATCTTGTAGTTCAGATGTTCCTCGCAAGGTGATTCCAAATATTCAAATTTAACGTCTCATATTGCGTTATTTTCTGATCCACGCTGTAACGTTTCCTCATCGTAAACAGACGTGGAGTCGTGTTTTGTTTCGCTCACACGGCTTGAACTTTTTTCAGCTGTAAACTTTAGACATTTATTGAACGCCTGCTTCTATCTCCTTTAAACTATCCGCTGACCCTGTATCTCAAACATGCATAAAAACCTTTCACATTTCATATCTGTGGGCTTTGATCAGCTTTATGTTCCGCACATCATCATGCAAGAGCCTTCTCATCGCCGGGGGCAACCACAGCATCGTTATCAATCAACAAACCAGACATGGGCATATTTTATATTACATTTACATTTTTAAAGCTCATATGCATCACAGGTTAGTACGGGAACTAGATTTGAACCAATTCCAATACCAAAATGATCATAAAAACTCTAATTCCTGTTCAAATTTAGCTCAGTTATAGTTTTAATATGGATTTGTATCTGATTTTGTTGAGTTTGCATTGACTTATCTGCAGATATCATGGAGACACAATGCACAGATTTGCAAACGCAGACAAAAAACTACCTGAAAACTTAAGAAAAAATACAAAATGGGGTTTTTCATGGGACAGGGAAGGGGGGGGATGGTGTCACTGTGAAGTCACGACGGCAGGACGGGGGTAAGAAGTCACGGGAGTTTGTCTTTTTCATTAGAGCCTGATTGCGTTAGCTGCACACAGAGAGCCAGGGTTTCTTTGAGATAAGCTTCATGAATAGATGGTGCAGATTATTTTGAGGAGACTGCGAATCTACTAACTTTGTAAAATGAAACCGTTATTAATGGTGTTTATCAGATTTTAGAACGTGCAGGAGACGGATTTTCCTATTAATGACATTGTACTTTTGCCATGAAATATCCAAAATCCATTTCTGTTATTGACTACAGAAGATTCAGTGTATTACAACATAAATCTGCTTTTGAACTGCTGAAACTTTGCAGCCGTCATCAACAATCCCTGGAGGTGAGATGCTAACAGTAGGCACATTTTGAGTTTGAACGCAGTCTGACCATAAAGAACTGACCGCACGCAGGGAGACTTTGTGCCCTTTAAAATAAAATAAAATGAAAGTGACAAGAATAGTAGCATGAGACAGCAGTTTAAATCAAACTCCTAAACAAAAATAGATTTTTAGATTTAGATTTTTTGTCAGTGCTTGCTAATGTTTGCATTGCGTCACCATGGTAACTGCTGAACGTTCCACAATAGCCATAAATATAGGACACCCCTGGCCAGTGTGACGTCACCGCAAATGATCAATATTGATTTTTGCTTTCCCCATCTGTATGAAATATTATTGACCTCTATTTGTTAGTGACGTCATCTGAACCTGAGCAGTGTCCCTGTAATATGTGAGTGTAGCACAATGTACTGGCAGCACAGTAATGCAAAAAGTATGGGTCATCTTTTTAAAATGTATGTATGTATTTATTTATTTATGTATTTATTTATTTGTTTGTTTGTTTGTACAAGAAAACTACTAAAACAAACATTCTTACATCTAGGGGATTCGTTCTTATATATAAGGGGTCAGCACGATTTATTAGTTTTTGTGCTATAAGATTATTCGCAACTAAAATGAAAAAGGCATAAATAATAAAATTATTATTCTGCATAAAAATGTCTAACCCTGTGGTGTAGATCTGTACAAACATGTTGTAAAATGTGATTCTTGTATTAGTTTTATTTCAGTGTATTTATTAAAACATCAATCTCATCACAAACACAATCCTTGTCAGAAAAATTACACTTTAATATGAGCCATACGCTGACCACTTGTATCTTTGCTCATTACAATGATGAAGACTGAAAAGCTGCGGTGATTGGGGGTCTGTGAGGATGGACGGCTGCTCTCGGGCTCTTTATGATGCTCAGGTGAGATCCATCACACACAGCGCTGACAGTCCGGCACTCGGAAACTGCGATAACGAATCAGACCTCGGCACAGGCACCAGGGGTCACGGCGAGGTCACAGGCAGCTACCGTAATTTACTGGCCGTCTCCACGGCCCCACACCACAGTCCCATCAGCTCCCACTCTGATCTGAGCCATAAACACATTATGAGACTGGGCCACTGTGTGGTCAAGGCAGGGCTTCAATTTGGAAAACATCTACTGCTGCAAACAGGATGACGCAGTGTTTTCTCCCTCCCAATCTAACTGTGTTCTGCTGTTTTAAAATTGTGGGCTATGTGTTTTCCATTTCAAATACACCTCCAAATAATTCAATTAGAATGAGACATTGGGCTGACAGGGAGCAGGTCCCACATGTCCTGAAAAACCTGGAAAATAATTGTCCTGGTGAAAATTAGAAAAAGGGTCAAATGTCTGGGACATATAGCAGTATATTTGTCCTTGAAAAGGTCTCTCCTGTGTTTTGTTCACCTTTGACCTGCTGTATTATTGGATAAATGCTCGAGATCAACCACCACTAAAACCACCTAAATGCTCTGCAGAAACATATATACCAGTGTAAACCATCCACATGAGAAGATCATGTAGTCAACACTAAATACTTTGATTTGATTTGGTCAGTATGTTTGGGCTTGGATGATCTGTCTAATTTGAGTTCTAACATATTTTGGATGATCTGTGCCCAACTACACTATGAAATCATACCATAAGTATAAAGTAATCCCAATATATAATATTATATATAATATATAAAAATGTGTGAATATAGTTCACATGTTTGCCCTCTAGTGTAGTTCATTTGCATCATTTGCATTTAGCATATTTGGGCTACATCTTTCGTAGAAAATGGGGAATAATTTCATGTTTGCATAATCAAAAATACCTTGGATAAGACCTGAAAGATTTAGCATTTCTTCACTGGTGTTTTAATTGCTAAAAGTCCTGGAAAATGATTTCAAGCAAAGTGAGTGATCTCTGTCTCCATTCACCCCCAAATATCCACCACTAAGGTAGTCCTGGGGTGTGAGATGTGGAGATGGGCCCCTGGGCACCACTGCCTCCTTTGCTCCTGAAGAATGGGTCAAAACAGGACAAATTCTTTATAGGGACAAATGTAAACCTGAACTTATCCTCTATAATCCTATTAGTTGGTTTTGGTGAAATTCCAGTTCCTTCCTAGTCTCCTGTCCTATAGCAAACCTCTTGGCCATGTGAACAAAGAGCAGAGACGTGCAGCAGGTTTGTGTGTTGTTCCTCTTCACTGCTCCACACTCTTAACCCTGTGCTCTGCAGTGTGTGTCTGCAGGAGCTCCTGATGCTCTGCCTCTCCATTACACTGGGAACATGCGTCTCATTTACCAGAAAAGGTCACGAGACAGATGCTGCTCCCTCTGTGCAGCTTTACGTGTATATCTATCTTCTAGTGCAGGAAGAAGAACTCGATTTTGTTACTTAAATGATGTTATTTTCTGATCTACGTATGTTATAATGTTGTTTTCTCTTCACAAACGTGTGTGTTGTGTTTTGATTCATTCACACGTTTCACACACAAAGCCTGCTTATTTAAGATGATTTCTTCTCTCAAACAGAAAACACTCTGGTCCATTTTGTGATGTCAGGAAGTGCTCCGTGGTGTGTTAAACTGCTACACCTTCACTAGAACCATTTGGATCATTTGGATGAGCCTTGGAATTGCAGATTTCTATTGAACAAAATTCAAAAGGCGGCTCCAACTACATGACATCACAAAGTGGAACAGAGCATTAGAGATGTAGACAGACTGACTAATAATAAAGGCTCAAACATGTGTGAATGAAACAAACACACTCCTGGCCTGTTTTTGATTAGGTAACCGCTTTATAACATGGCTAAAAGCTCACAGGAGTCAATACTGCGGTATTACACAAAATATAGCAATATTTTGCAATATGCAATATGTATCTGTGAGTACAGTTACAGCAGCAAAAAAAATACTCAAGCAAAAGTAAAAGTATCACATGAAAAAACCAAAGTAGAATAAAAGAATGAATAAAAGTAGAAGTACCAATTTTTAGTATTCATGCATATTCTGAGGTCTTATAAGGCTTCAGTAGTGATTTTGATACAGATCTGTTTTAAACTATTTTCTTGCCATTTTTTATTTGTATATTTTCGTTTGAATAAACTATGAACAAATAAACCCTCAACCTTTACAGCAGGTCTCACACAATAATAAAAAAAAAAAAAAAAAAAAAAAAAAAAAAAAAAAAAAAAAATGTAGTGGAGTAGAAAAGTCCAGAAACCTGCTCTCAAATGTAGTGAAGTAAAAGTATAAAGAATCAATTTTTAAAAAGACTTTTTAAAACTTAACCGTACAAACCTGGTCAACTTCTGTTCAGCTGCCTTCTTTCCTTCTTGCATTTGATTAGAGCTCGTCCATATGTGCAGTGTGTGCTGGTCCCAGGTGTCCGGGAAGAACCCCCCTGAGGTAAAGCATGATCATGATGAAAGCTAACATGCTAACACGCTAACATGCTCCGAGTCTCTGTAGACACATGACTGCAGATGGTGAGTGGAATTAATGTCCTGGTAATAAAGATCGCTCCAGTGCTTCTCCACATACACACCCCACTCACACACACTCTGTGTGATCTGGTCACATACAC
>KN495093.1:3803-21365 GCA_000787155.1 Scartelaos histophorus | reverse complement strand
GCCTAATAATTCTGCACACACTGTATTAAAGGCCAGTGTATCTTCAGAGCGTATCTTGTGAGTGTGTCCATGTTTTTTAAAGATCCTATTTTACACTGAATTGGCTTGAGAGCTTCAGTGTTGTTACCTCATCAGAAACATTCCTGGAGTTGTGTTTTGTTTCATTCACACGTGTGCGTAACCCTTTATTATTATTTCTGTCTACATCTCCAAAGTTCACCTTGTGATGTCATCAAGTGGAAGTTTTAAAGTTAACAGTTTCTGTTTGCACTTTGCTCAGTAGAGACGGGCATCTGCAGGGCAGAGCTGATCCACATGACTCTAGTGAAGGTTTATGAAACTAAAAACACTGGAACACTGGGGCTGTATATGTGACATCACAAGGTGGAGCAGAGTGTTTTCTGTTTGTGTGTTAAGCATGTGTGAAAGAAACAAAACACAACTCCAGGTATGTTTGTGAAGAGGAAACTAAATTATAAAATACATCAAAAAGAGTCTGGGCCATTTGAGTTAAGAAACATGAAATATGACATGATTTTTCAAAAGAGAAATGCTGCATAATGCTCAGGTTGGTACGAATAAATAAATTAATGTAGGCAGAATTAAAAAATAAAAACAAGCCCAGTGGTTCCTTCAGAACCACGGCTCCTCCTATGGATTATTTTTGCGAAGTTGTTGAGTTACTTGAGCTTATTTTTGTTAAGTTTTGTAGGTGAATTTTACCTTAACACAAATGTCATACA
Source organism: Scartelaos histophorus (assembly GCA_000787155.1). Taxonomy (NCBI): domain Eukaryota; kingdom Metazoa; phylum Chordata; class Actinopteri; order Gobiiformes; family Gobiidae; genus Scartelaos; species Scartelaos histophorus. The sequence continues at coordinate 20,622 of KN495093.1, read as the reverse complement.
AACAGATTGAATTAGAAAGTGTAATGCAGTTTTGTGAGATGACTGTGGACCAGCAGCTTATCCCACATCTATGAGGGCTTCTGTTAGCTCTGCTTGTGTTTATAATAGCACAAGGAGACAGGGCATTTTGTTGTTGAGATCCTCAGGTTTCAAGAAAGTTTCTGCAAGAGAGATTCTTAAGATGTTATCTGCCTTTGAAGATGCTAACCAAATGGTAATCACAAGACCTTTGCCAAAGGACCGTACGTAATATAAGTACATGACAAGCCTCTGATCTCGCTACGTGAACTGAACTCTATTTAATGGGTTTAGTCATGGATCTAAAATGAGCTAAACATATTTACTTGCATGTGGGGTGTATTTAAAATATTCTATGAAACTGTTATATTAAATTCAAGTTCACCACAGCAGTCCAACAGAGTGACCGCATCACTGCAGACACTGCACCAATCTGTCTGTCAATCTCACCCTCCACCCTTCACTCAGTCATGAACAAGACAATTCGGTCACCATTATAACGCGGTCAAAAGCTCCTATAAGTAGATTTTCCATAACATGTCTTATATCTAATTTCATATTCACATTAAAATGATTCTAAGTGTGTGTAATGAATGTAAAATATGACTGTTACTTAAGTGTTTTGCTCTTAGCCACATCAAAAGCCCGTCGCATATGGATCTGTTTGTTTGTGAGGAAGTGAACAGGGACAGTCCTCTCCCCATCACAACCAACTCTTCACACTTGCTCCTTGTTTTTATGTAACATTGACAGATTCTTAGTGACACGGCTCTGTCTGCTCGCTGCCTGGTGCTGTGTGGAGCTGTGTGGAGCTGTGTGGAGCTGTGTGGGGCTGTGTGGGGCTGTGTGGGGCTGTGCGTGTCGGCTTGGATCACGGCCTGTATCTGCGAGGTGCTAATGCAGGATGACAGACCACCCAGACCCCTCTCCAATACTGATACGCTCCCCTTTTCAAACAGCTGCCGTGTTAAGAGGAAAAATAAGACAAAATAAGGAATCATGCATTTTAATTTGACTTAAATGTACACCGACAGATTCTTAGTGACAACACGTGTGAATGAAACTTCTAACTTTTTCTAGCACGTGGTAAATAGTCCTATTTTCCACCTTCAAGGCACTCAAAGCTCTTTACCCACTCACTCACACATTCATGCACCAGTGTACGCAGACAATTTTATTTACTGACCAAATCAAACAAGCATCAGTACAAATGAATAAGCTGGGTGAGAAAAAAAAAACCAAAAACCAAAAACAATTCAATGAGTTATTTCAGCAACTGCTCGGAAGTGATGTCAAACCAGAAACTTAACTGAATGTGGAAAAACAAAATTCTTTCAAACCACAGTCACAGTATAATTTGCATATTGTTGGTTTTTTAATCCTGATGTTCTTAATACATTTCATATGAGCTGACACATAAAAATGTCTCTTTGTATTGTCTGTATAAATGTTGTGGGTTTTGACTAGGGCTGCACGATATATCGAAAAAATATTGTCATCGCGATAATAGCACGTGCGATATCCACATCGTAAAGATGCGCGATATTTTTTAATTGTTTTATGTGTAAATCGTGAGTTTATTGCGTTCTGGAGTTCACAATTCCGACGCGCCCTTAAACGTAATGTTTCGCTAGCTAGAGCGAGCGCGTGGACTCGCAGTGCATGACGGGAAAACACTACAGTCACCATGGCGGGTAATGAAGAAGTCAGTGAAGACGACAACAGCGAACAACTTGTGCCTAAAAAGCACAGCAGCTCCGGAATTTGGGACTTTGGCTTCAGACGGGACGACGTGTCACAGACGCAAGTGCTGTGCAAGTCGTGCCGGAAAGTTATCGCAACGTCGAGAGGAAACACGACGAACTTACACAGCCACCTCGAACGCAACCACAGGGAGCTATACAGTGATTTTATTCAGTCAAAAACTACAGCAACCAATGTTACGCAGGTACAGTCGCAAAAACAAAAAGCACAGACGAGCTTAAATGAAAGTTTCGCGTGCGGCACTCCTTATGAAAAACGTCATAGAGGCAAACATGTGAATGTACGAAGCATTTTTTTTAGGTTAAAAGAAAATATCGCAATGATATCGTTATCGCAATGCTTGACACCCGTATCGCATATCGCATTCATTTTCAATATCGTGCAGCCCTAGTTTTGACCCTGAACAGGATTTACTATGTCCTGGACTAAATCCTCTTTAAAAATCCCACAACAGCAGCAAAGTAAGAGCGCTTAATGAACTCAAAACAAATGGTGTGTTTTCGGGCATTAACACAGAATCACGAGCGCCTGCCACAAATGTAAATGATAAAAGCTCTGAAACATTTGACAGACGCTTACATAACTGATGTTTTCAATGAATGAGCACTCAGCACTCCCCCGTTACATAGAGGAAATTAAACAAATATGTTTTAATCATGATGAAGAGATGATGTGCTGATGTGCAGGACCATTTGAATTTAGATTTAAAGCCTCTTGTTGCATTTTTAAAACCCTTATTAGAGAGGAGGCATTATGCAAAATCTAAATGTTGCAGCTTTCTACCATATTAAAATGTTTGTGATGAAGAAACAACATTGAAACATAGATCAGAAAATAGTGTAATATGAGCTCTTTAAGGCTACTTTAAGTGTAGTTATAATAAACTGTTCATATCATGCAGACTTTGAAGATGTTATACAATAAAGGATTGAAGTTTGCACAGAAAACCACTCTATTGTATTTCTGTCAAATAAAGTCGTTAAAAGTGTAAAGAAGTTGACATTTCAGGAGGCATCAGGTGCTAGATTTGCAGCTAAAATGTATCACAAAACTCTTTTCTTCAGGTGAGAAACGACATGTCTCTGTTGGTTTGGAGTCTGACAGTTTGAGATGACAGCAAACAGTTTGAAGCAATGTTAAAAAGTAAAAAAAAAAAAAAGAGTGGTTTTGTGTTGAGAGAACACAGAGTGAACACAGGGAGATAAAGGGAGATAATGAAATGTGTAATTACAAGAACAAAACAACATTATTTGCTCAGTAGATTTGGAGGAAAGTCCCTTTGCAGCACATGTCGGATTAAGGTCAACTTTATTGCAAAATATGACTTGCATTTGACCCATTCTCCATCGGCACATGTGCAGCTCCATGTGAACAAGTGTGTGTCACCTTAGTCACCAGGGAAGTGTCCTCCAGATCTTACCTGGCTCATGTCAGAGGCAGATGATTAGTCTGGTGTTATTAACCAACTAACTGACTTCATTGTATTAAGATGTGGAATATGTTTGGAGGTAACTGAAGGTTAAAGGGTGAGCTGTTGGTGCTGTTGGTGCTTTCAGTTCTGCTCATTGTCACTTCAGGAGTAGTTCACGGGTACATGAAATCACATAAAGAAATCAACACACAATCGGATGGTTGCAAAATACATGACACAGTTCACATCATTAAAAATTAGGCATTAACAAAATGCATTTTCCTTTACTCTGGGTCTTTTACTTTACTTTTAGATCAACAAATGCATTTAAGTCAGTGAAAGAAAGACAACACCACACTTCATGTTTAACCAACAATGTGAACGTGCCTGAGAAAACATCAAGAATATATAGTATATCTGTATTATTCACAGTATTCTGCCCATAGACTGAACACAAAGTGGACTGAGTGTGACGTCACCTGTAGCGCTCAGCGTCGCTCAGATGAGGCTTGTGATGGTAACGGTTACAAGAGCGAATCTGGGGCCAGGCTCTATGTTATGAATAGGATTTTTTTGATGAACAAAATAGCAGAAAAAAATTCAGGATCGTGTAGAGCGGGTTAATAAGAACATTTTAAGACCAAGATGAAGAGGATCAGTGCAGCAGTTACAGAGAGACGAGCGACAAGATCCTAATGTAAAACAACTGGAGCCAGAGTCAGAAGGAGCCGGAAGAGCCTCCTGGAGCACTTCCTATTTGGCACGCAGCAGCTAGCACATTAGCTATGTCCATTTATATATACGGTCTATGACTCTGCCCATCGGACCCCTACGCTCAAAGTCAACATTATATTCTGTTTTCCAAACAAAAGGTTCACTACCATTTTTGATTATAGGCCAGAAGTGTTTGACTACACGGCATATTCACTTTTTATTTTATTCTAATGAATCTGAAGTCCACATTTTAACAGACCCATCGCTTCTGGTGCCTCCTTTGTGAGCTGTGCTGTTAGTAGAGCCTCCGATTTTCCGTTTCAAAAAACAGCAAATTCCGTTTCAGAGAATAGTGAATTTCATTTCAATTCCGTTTCAGATAATTTGATATTTAATTTAGAAAAATTAATTTGATTTTGCTACAATTCATAACTTGTATGCTTTCACAAATGCTTTTTTGATGCTAGAAACTAGGATTAAGATTATTTCAAGTACATTTTAACAAATAAAGTTTATTTTTCAGGTATCTGGTGATGGGAGGCTTCTGCATGGCTTTATTGTGGCTGTTTGAGTTGTTGCTAGCACTAGACTCTTATGCTTGGAATGTAGTTTATATTTAAAGAACCTTGTAAACAATCTATGTAGTCTGATGTCTTATTGCACCTCTATAACTGTAAAAAAGCAATCATGTTTCACGTTTTCTTTTTGCATGTGGTGTTTTGTATGCTTCTAATTAGGCTATCATTAATACATTGTTTCATAAGACATTCCCCCTTTGTCAAATTGTCTATGTTGAGAATTTTATACTTCATTACCAAATTTTACAATTTTGAATTTTGTCAACATTAAAACTGTTGACTGACCTATTATTTTTTTAAATAATAAAAAAATTACATAATATTTTTGGTGCCTCTTTAGAAGTGTTTTTTTTGCAATCTTATGAAGCAAACTTTTAAGGCTATCCTCAATGCATTGCTGTAACTTGATTAGTCAACAACATCTGTAAATCTACTATGAAGATGTATTTATAAATCTTTTATGGCCCCTTTTGTAAGCCTGCCTCCTGACACTTCATTTAAAAAAAACATTCTTGAAAAATACTAATTTTGCCTAATTTTTTGTATATTTTTCATTTATTATCATTGAATCATTTTTAGTTATATTTAATTATGGGGTTAAAATAATTTATCATTTAAAAAAAAAAATTCATTTAAAAAAAATAATATGTAGCTGCCATCTAGAGTCAAGTGACAGCAAATGGAAACATTTCACAAGACACCATACACCTGAAAACTGACTTGCCTTAACAGGTCTCTATCTCGCTTAATTCTTAACGGATTTTTAAACCGAAAAAAGTTTTAGAAAGCTTATAATGTGTAAAATAAATTCCGTTTCAGATGCATAATTCCGCGATTTCCGTCCGTTTTCCGCGATTGCGGATTTTGAGCCCCTCTATGTTAGTATGTAGTGGTTAGTGTGTCATTAACACTTTGTTAGACGGCTTGTCCGTAGGTTCAGGAGCAGGACATTGGATCCTCTGTCGTGTGCAGATACCAGGCCTAATGTTCACAGCTCATCCAGAAAACACAGATGAAAAGTTGGAGTATAAGATACAGCCCAAGGAAAGTCTGTTTGACTGCTTTGATCTGATCCTGTCGGCCACAATCAATATATTTAAATGAATGCCTCAGCAGGATACTGATTTAATTATCACAATTGTGTTAATACTCTCAACTAACTTTTTACTGAAAATGTAAACTCACTTATTATAATCTATTTCAGTTCACTGGACCTCCTCCTCTCGTCACACTCTCACACTGACACAGTCAAAGTCACTATTCCCCCAACCATGTGTTTTTTACGTGCAGTGCAAACCCGTAACACACTCCAGTGCATCTCTGCCCTCGCCTCACTCTTCTGGAAGGAAAACATGGTGGTTGCCTGTTTTCTCTTGTAACTCTGAGAAAATGTAATAATGACCACACTTTAATTGGTCTTTAATTGGTAATGAACTTAGTAACTACTTAATTACACCCTAAATGTAATTAAGTTACAAAAATTTGTGAATGAAATAGGTGGTTTAATAAGGTTAATAAAGGTGTAGTCAGTATAATGTAGAAGTTCTGCCCACATTATTAAAGTTAAGAGGTTCTTTGCACTGCACTGTCCACCAGATCAGAATCAAATCATCTCATCTAAACACACAATGTTTGTGTATCTCCATATTTCACTGTCATATTGCTCAGACACTCTATAGCCTCTGACCCTCTGACCCTCACCTGGCCCCTCACACATTAGGGCCCTTTGACCCACGTATAAGAACAGTTTCTGTTTCAATGTTTTGTGTGGTAAAAAGGAGCCTGTTCTGAAGTCTACAGTGTATGTAAACAGTTTAAATAAATTATGTCAGCAGAATCATAAATAACATATGGATGACCCTGGGCTGACCTATGGCCCTTTGGACGCTCTGCACTCCAGCTGTGTGCAAACAGAGCTGTGTGCAAACAGAGCTGTGTGCAAACAGAGCTCCAGTCATTCACACTTCTCTACCCTCACGGAAATCTAACATGAACTTTGGGAAATGTGTATGATACAAGTGACCATTTTGTATAAGTGTCCTGGGACACTAAGGTTGGTTTCCAAGTGAAGAACTGAAGAGTTTGTAAAATACAAAAAACAATGTGTGTGAATGTGAAATGCTCTGCCCTTATACATTTATATGCATGACTATTTTATAATGTTAGTGTGTGTGTAATCCTTCAGTTGTCCAGGTTACAACTGTTACATTTTTATATCGCTTTTCCAAATTCAAGACACTGAATGTGCTTTACATCAAGGAACCAGCCATCCATTCACACACATTCACACACCAGTGTCCACACTGGGGACAAGGTGGTTATGGTTAAGTGCAACAGCATCATCTGTGAGAGCTAGAATACCAACCTGTGAACCAGAGGATGTGACTATTCACCAATGATGTTTGATGATGTCAAAAGCAAGATTTAAACCTGAGTCATATTTAACACAACTGTGCATTTAAACTCTAACTGCCCCTATTGATTTCTTCATTCTCATTTGGCTCTGAGGACAAAGTTGTAAATAGGTGACAGCTTATACCTTAGACCTCCATTTGTGCTCCGAGACTGACTCCGACACTTCTTTCGAACCACCTCTGCTCCTTTTAAACTAAATGTGCTCCCACAGACAGACAAACACATGGAAGAATTATCAAGGAGTGTTCAAGGATACAACAAGAGCATTCAGTGCAGGAGCCAGTGCTTTATGCTCCAGCTGAATGCATCACTGTTTACATTATATAACATGAAATGAGCCTGTAGCTGCAGCATTGTACTTTGCACAAAGAGCACCAAAACAAACATGTAAAGTATCTGTGGAGAGATGTGTGAGAAAAAGAGTGTGAAAAGAGCATTCACTTCTGTACAAGTGAATCAATAAAATAAACCAAATGACACTGATACGAAGATGAGGTGAGAGGGGAATTTCACTGAACAAAAATTGATTAAAGATTGATTCGGATTTGAAGATTTGAGAAAATAATTATGTAAATTGTGTCTTTTGAAAATGCAGTTTAAAGAGCAGACCCACAGAGCATCCCAGTTAGCATCACACACCAGGGCACACTGAAGCTGCAAAGTTCCGATCGTGTCTTACTCCATATTTCATCCGTAGAGCTGCACTGTTTCATTTTCTTTTCAGCTCTGACAGTGCTTTACCTGTGGAACATCGGCCATGACCATAATTCACTCTTGCTGATAAGAGCTGTCCGATTCTCCATAGGGGATCCAACTGAAGATCTCGAAACGTGCAGCGTGTTCTCTGGACTCCTTCATTTATGTGTGGGACCCCCCGCTGTGAACAATAAGACGCCATAAGACACAAGCCTCGACGTACCTCTCTGACACAAACAAACCCACGTAGCGATGAGAAGGAAAGTCAGACAAAGGCGTATGAAAAGGCTATGCAAGGAATAAAAGATCCTTACAATAGAAAATGAAACAGAAAACAGAAAATGATCGGTTAGCTTGACTGTTGCAACACAAAAGCTATTTTCAGTCAATATGGCCATAGAGGATGAGTGTTAATGATCACCACATGCTGTTAGGTCTAATTGAGAGTCTACAAAGCAGCGTTTTGATCAGAAAAGTGTTACCTGCTCAGCTGATAAAACATAAGCGTTACCTCTGCTACGCACGTTTCACTTACGCAGGTGTTTGCATATATGGATAAGTGTAGCATATGGGCTGCTAACTGTAGATTATACTTTGGACAAGCTGAGGAATTTGTGCAATGATTCAACACTTACTTCAAAACTACGGCTGTCAAAAGTATGCAGGGTTGTCACGGTACAGAAATTAATTTCTTGGATAGCTTTAGAATGACCTCAAGCTGAATCAGAACAAGTATAAGATCAAGTAGACTACACCAGTGGAGCACTATAGGGTGACTGAAGGATTATCCAGATATAAGACTGCATGGTAATATCAAAGAAAGCATGACTCAATGTTGAAAATCACATTCTATTGCCTAAAGTGTGTTTTAATGATCATTTTGCATCAGAATCCGTATCGAGTCTATTCTTTCTATTCTTTAGTGCTTCTTATCTATTCTTTAGTGCTTATATTGAGTTGTCCATAAATTACCTTTGCAAGACTAAAAGAAGAATTAAAAACACATGCAAAACTAAAATTAAGACAGGTATATTTACTTTCCCCAAATAAATAAGAAGTTTGTGAAGTTGGATAAAATGCTACAAAACGTGAACGTCGTTTTGAATCAGACCCGTATAGACTGAGCGCATCTGTCCCTAAGATGTGTCTATATATGTCCAACATGTGAGTTTATGCATGATGTAAGTGCAAAGCTGTTCAATCTGATAAAAGATGTAAGATATCGCCGGTGGCAAAGAGGACAAGCTGCCATCACCTCTTTGCATTGAGCTGGTGTTAATGTGTTTCAGTCTTAAAGAAAATCAGCTTGTTTTTTTGCTACTTAACTATTAATCTGGCATTTAGTCGAATTATCTACTTTCTACATTTTTGTTTTTTTAACTCTACTCAATTTTTCCAACTAGATGACTAAAATGTGTCTTGTCCAGTACAGATATATTGTATAACAACACTTGAGGTCAAAATGAGGTCTGCTGTGTACTGCCTGCATCTCATCATAGCACTTTTTATTGAATCAGGAAGTGTGGTTTGCATGCTATTTGTTAGGCAGCATTACTCACTAAACACTGAAATATGTGAAAACTGCTTATACATTGATTGTGGTGAAAAATCAGGATGCTCAGAATGACGAAGGTAAATGAGGAATAACTTTGTGTTACTGCAAAATGTTTTAAAATGAACTTATTCTGTTTTTCAAGTTCTTTAATTTGACGCTTTGGGGTTTGAAACGGTCAAAATCCAAATTAAACATGGTTAAAGCGGACTTATTATGCGAAATCTATTTTGAATTGACCTGAAACACCACACTGCACTATTAAACTTTCCCACAATGAGGTTATTTTGCGTTAAAGGAGACAATATCAATATATGCTAAACAGACATTTCTGAGCATGTCTGGTTCTCTCCTGTCATAAACTTACTTTATTATATTTTGACTGATTCATGTATGTTTGAGTAATCCTGGGTTATCCTGCATTTGAGGCTTGAGTGCTCTGAAAATTCCTGTTTTCACCTACCCCTTATACCCACCTAGGGTATCATAGTCACATAGCCATTGACAAAAACATGCAAATGAAAATGCCCTGCTCCCTGTGGTTTCTGTAGAGTCGAACACAAAGTAATAGACTTGTTCAGGATTAAGCAGCTTTGTCAATATTGAAGTTACAATTAACAAAATGTAAAGTAATGATTTAGGTTTGTATGGCATTATTTATTATTAAGTGCCAGAAAAACCCAGTGCAGTAGGTCATCATCTCGACGGCTTTCCAAATACAAAACCAATGGAAATTTTAAGACATGAACTATAGTAGATCCACGGCTTTTCTTTTTTTCGGTTTTTTTTTAATTGTGTTTTTGCTAACTCCATGGAATTCCTGAGTGATAAAAACCTGCTCATGGTCAATAGGGCTAAGCAGTGTCACCCCAACAACTGCAGGACATGATGAGATAAGTTTGTTAATGACACAAATGGACTAAAGATGAAAGAACAACTGTGAATTGTCATCAAACAGAGCGTGCCATCACCTTGAGTTCATGTTTGTGGAAGCTTTGAGAAACATGCTGTAGGTTTGTTAAATATGTGTATCCTCCGTGTTGGATGTTCACGTGCACTCCTAACCTGCATTGTTAAAGATAATTATACTCCAACATCTGCAAACAAAAGCATGTTGTCCCAGAAAATTGTCCTGCAAACAGTCCTACGGTTTCATTGCGCAACAGCATCAATTCACATATAACATGGACTTTGTGTAATCTTTGTATAAAACTATTTTATATGTTCATTTTGCATTTTAATCACATTTTTTGTTATTTTGTGTTGTTTGAGCAGATTTGGGATTTCCATATATTTTCTAAATGTAAACTGTGTGCGTAATTATTAGGCATTTATGAGGATTAATGTTATAACTGAATAACTACAGTGCTCTTGGTCAATACAATATGTCAATAAACCTCAAACCTGAAAATTGAAGATAGTCAAAGTGAAGTTTTGGATTTCTTAGGAAAAAAAATGTATGTGTGCACAATTATATTAGGTATTAATGTGCAGAATTATTACACAATAGAGCCACTCCTCGTTTCACTAATGGTCATAAACCTTCCTTTCATTTAATCTGTCCATTTCTTGATCTGTTGACCATCAACTTCTTATGCAGTAGCAGCCGCAGCCTCCCAGACACTGTTCAGAGAGGTGGACTGTTTTCCTTCACCGTAAATCTCCTGTATAAGAAGAGTTCTCAATAGGGTTTAGATCATGGGAGGAAGGACGCCCTGCCATTATGTGTTTATCTTTAAAGCCTTTACCGCGCAGTGCAGTACTTTGATGCACATGATGGAGCATTGTCCTGTATAAAAATCATGGTCCTCATGAAAGATGCAGACTTTTTCCTGGGCCAAAAACTGGCAGTAAGTTTTGAAGTTCATATTGAGTTCATCTTCGACTGGAAAAGGTTAAACAAACTCATAATAATACTCATACCAGTACTTCATCTGTGAGTGGAAGTGGAGCTCTGAGCCCATCACCGATCCAGCCTCTGGCCCATCCATCTGCTCCAGCAAGAATCACTCTCATTCATCAGTATAAAACATTAAACAAACTAAATTAAAACAAATTAAACTTAAACAGTTGAAACATTTGTCTGCAGATATTTCTTGGCCCAGTCTTGATGTTTCATCTTATGTTTCTTATTCAGTGGTGGTCAGGTTTCAGCCCTTCTTGCCTTGGCCATGTCTCTGTTCTCTGATCACCTTGAAGTTTCTTGCACTCAGGTAGGCTGCAGTGGTGGAATATGGCAGCGCTGGAGGAGAATGGGTTCCTGGTAGCTTCATGTTTGAGTCTTCTCATGTTTTGATTGTATCTTTTCTTTTTTGTTAACACATTTCTTGTGACACTTTTGACTATTTCCAGCAAAAGGTTTGATGATTCTGTGATCACGCAATATCTTTGCAATTTCAAGTGTGCTGGATCCCTCTGAAAAACTTTTTTATAGTTTTTAACTAACTCAGAGTCAGTTAAATCTTTTTTTTTTTTGGCCCATTTTGCCTGAAGGAAAGCTGCCTAATAATTGTGCACACCTTGATATAGGGTGTTGATCTCCTTAGGCAACACCGCCCTCATTAGACAAATACACATCACTTGAGATGCTTAAATCCAATACGGATTAAAGTTTATACAGCCTGGAGTTGGAGAATATGCATAAAAATCATGATACGGTCAAAATACACACTTGTGTAATAACAGTGTAGTAATCAAGAAGTGTGTATGGTAATAAAAATGCAATAAAATAAATAGGTAATAATAATTTATTCTAGACACTAGTTATTTTACTGTCCCCACTCGAACTGGTCTAAAGTACCAGAAACGGGGGCAGTTAGCAAAAGTGATTTGAGTGGTTTTGTCTTGGCAGAGCAAACAAGCAGCTGGGCAAAATAGTTGTCTGGAAGTACAGGGTGAAAAAGCATCTTTTTTTTAATGGCAACAGTCCAGATGTTTAACACTGCAGTTTGTGAATATAGTTTACATTGCACTTCTGGTGTGAAAATATAACAAGAGCACAGCAGATGTAGATGTGCGCATGTGAGAAAAGCAATAAAATTAGAATACTGTTGTAAGCTACAGGGAGAAATAATGATGAAAGTAAGTAAGAGTACTTAATGCTTCTGCAGAAATTGTAAATAAGTTTTTGTGCATATGATTGTTCTATCTTGAACATTCTGTTTACTCTATTGTCTCTTCAGTGGTGAAAAAATGTTCTGTAACTGTTCTGTGATGATAAGCTCACTATTGTAAATTATGACCTCTGTCACATCAGACTCTATTAATGAAATCCACAATAATGAAAACCACTGTCCATTTTCTTTTTCTTTTTTCAACATTGTTTGAGCTGTTATGACATTTGCTTTTAATAGAAAGACAAGATAATAAGATACACATTTGGTTCTGGACAGAGCAAGTCAAACCCAACCTCAGTTATCATGGTAATAGAGAATATTAGAAGGATGATTTAGCCAGTGAAATAAGGAGTGACAGAACTTTGCTACTTTCTCTCATTTGTCTTGAGACCATTAGAGGATGCTTAGGCAAACTAGAGCAGATTGGTCATTTCCTGTTTTGGCCATTTCCTAACTTGCTTTTACTTATTATATAACTTATATATTAAACAGATTATCAGTTTCTTGCAGATTATGTTGTGGGAAAATGCTATTTGAGGGTCTCTTCACAAAAAACCCATATTCCATAAGAACAATAGAAACAGCAACAGATAAGACTTCCAATTCCAAACGACGTCTGAGAAAAATGCATCTGATATGAACGTGGAGCAAATGGAGCAAAAACCATTTGAATATGCAGCAGAAGGAAAATGGGAATTGTTTTTTCCTTGAAGTCAGATGATAGTGCGCCATCTGCTTGTCTCCATGAAGATGTTATTGCTCTACCTAGAATGTGGGTGACGGCAGCTCAGAGTTTTTGTGCTCTGGTCCAAAGGATGCCGGGTCAAATCCTGCTCCCAATATGAAAAAAACTAAAGAAAAACATAATTGGTAGAGCAGAGGTTGGTGGTGTAATTTCATCTGAAGGATTTTGCTTGTCATTCAGGGTCAAAATATTGTTTTTTGAATGGGAAAAGTGGCAAAATCTCCATCTGAAAAGTTGCAGCTCATCTCATAGTCAGTCACTCACACATGCGGTGGCTAAAGTCCATTTCTTTTCCAGGCTTGTGTGGGATTGAGGCTGTGATTGAGCTGGAGTGGAGTCAAGTCTATGCAAATGTGGAGCTACATCACCAACGCAAAGCAACCGCACAAACATGTCTTCATAGACCATTGAGTTAAAACCTGTTAAACCTTTCTTCTCCACAGTGAACTGAAAAGAGCTCAAGAACGATCAGTAAATCATGTATCATATTTCTGGAGTTTAGTTTGGTTTCTTTAATTACTTTTAAACAATGCTAACTTAAAATAAACATGTTGAAGCTGTTCATATTTACTTAAAGCTGCACTGTGTAACTTATCTGGTGGTGGGTATGTCACTACCTTGTTTCCATGGAGATGTTGTAGCTTTTCCTGGAATGTTTCACAGTATAACATCAAATATATCTACCAAATTATAAGTGGGTTTGGGTTTTTTTTTACTAAATAAAACATGCATTCTGACTGTGAGCAGGGTCATTTCTCCACAGATCTGACCAGTAATTTGGCATAATATAAACTGTTTGTCAGTCTGTTGGTCTTGGAGATGTTTAAAGGCCTACTGTAAAATATTCCAGGCAAAGCACTGACACATCCAAAGACACAAGCAGGAGGCAGACGTTCCAACAGAAAAGTTACACAGAGCAGCTTTAACAGTTCATGTGAGGTTTTGTCTTGCAGTTAAGTCAAGCTGCTCTTCAGTATATTTATAAAGCAGAAAGTGATTGTGCAAGTTTATCCAAGGACCGCTCCTGTTCTGCTCCAGTTCACTGTGTTTTTTGGCATTTCCTTGTGGATAACCTTCTAAACAGCTTCACCTCAGGTTATGAAACATTCAACAATTGGAGCAGGGTCACACTTCAGTGGTCACTGCATCAGTGTTTAGTGTTTCCTGTCAGCACCTCATGGTCACTTTCCCTTCACTTATTTCACTTAAAAACCTATACACCTATACACCATATTATGTATCTATTTTTAAAGTCCAAATAATTGGCTGAGTCAGTTTTAACAGTTGGTTTATGGTTTACAGTGGAATAGTTCTGTTTGGGTGCTGTTAAAAATATAAAATATATATAAAAGGTGCTGTATCTGATTTTTACTGTTTTAAAAACATAAGAACAGAACTTGTTAATAGGTTTGCAGTGATCTAAAGTTATTCCTTCATCATTGACTACAAGGAGCTTATAAGCATTTTTCACTCTGTCCATCATAGTGGACTTTTTCATGATGGTAAAGCAAACAGCAACCAGTATGCTAATGTGTATTTTCTGATTACTGTACAATAATAATGTGTTCTAAATAGAAGTAGACAGCGTGCTTATTTTGACCTCAAGTGCTAATTACACAATATGTACTAGAGCCAGACGAGCACTGATGCATGGGTGAGAAGTTTAACCCACAGGGCCTTTACAAAAAGAGTAGCTCACAAGCGAATCACAAATGCTCCTAAACACTTCAGCTATTTAAAGGACCCATATTACACTATTTTATGATCCACGTTCTAATGTTTCCTCATCACAAATATATCTAGAGTTCAAACATGTTTACAATCCCTGCTGAGTTCTTCCCTCAAATGGAAAACTCTCCACTTTATGATGTCATGTGGCATACAGGAAGTGCTCCACTGTATTTTTAACCTTGATATACCTTCATATAATAATTTGGGTGATTTCAGCCCTGGAATTGCCAATCTCTACTAAACTGAAGGTAACAAGTAGCAGAAAACTTAAAAACTAAAGCTTTGTGACATCACAAGGTGGAACATAGTATTTTGAGCTTTTATATATAGACAGACTAATAATAAATGGTTACTCAAATGTGTGAATGAAACAAAAAATAAGTCCAGGTGTGTATTTGAGGAAGTAATAACATAATAACAAAACTTAAAGATCACAAGAATCAAATCTGCCTAATATAGGACCTTTAATCATACAAGTTACTATGGTGACCAGACGTCCCGAAAAAGGACAATCCCTAAATCTGAGCTGTTGTTCTGAATCCCCAATCCTGCCCTAAATGTCCGGAAGTTTACACTCAAACAGAAAAAAAAATAAAATAAAAATATAAACTGAGTAGTTATTTTCTGATAAACATTTTCTGTCTGCTGCTGACAGGCTGCACACTGTCCCCGACGGCCTCTAAGTGCAGCCCGGGCTACCATCTATAAATTTTGTTTATTTTTGTGACGTTCTACAATTAGGTGTGAATATGTATTGATGATAAGCCAATTTTAATTTATTTGGCATGGCTGGTTTACTAGAACCCCAACATGCCGCTAAAAAGCAAAAGCGTCAATGCAGGTACCAGGATGTGTGGATGGGGAGGTACTCATGGACTGCCAAAGCCCTAAGCACAGAGATGAAAGCATTCTGTAAAGTGTGTAGAAAATAGTTTGGTGTTTCATTATGTTAGACTACCGTATTTTTCGGGCTATAAAGTGCACTGGATTATAAGGCGCAGTATCAAATAATACGTCAATTTCTGTCATTGTCCACACATAAGGTGCATCGGATTATAAGGCGCAATAAGCGAACGAGTTATAGCCGGTGCCCACGCTTTGCGTTAAGGCATGCGCACGAGTTATTAAAAGTGAGGGAACGTCTTAAAACGCGATTTATATCCAAAGCGTGGGAGCACGTTAGAACACATTCCCTCACTTTCCATGGTGTGGAACTGGGAATGACATGTGCAATACAAACTTGTGTGAATCATGCAGAAGGAAGGAGCACATCTGTCACTGATGTGTTCCAGGCACTTCGCTGCATCCAGCGGCACCGTGGAGGCGACCTGGGGTATTAAGTTGGCTGATGATGAAATCTATAGTTGTTCCTAGGTCAGAAAAACTACGACGGCAAAGCCCATTCTCTCTCAGGACTCTCTTGAGGTGTCTCAGACATGCGCTCTCAGACGTATTAATATCTTGTGCACAAGCCTTATAATTCGTTCCCGCACTTATTATTTTATATTCACCTCGCAGAGTAATACGTTATTAGCCGTAATGTGAACAACATAAAATCGGTTGGAGGTTAAACACAACCAAAGGTCATACATAAGGTGCACTGGATTATAAGGCGCACTGTTGATTTTTGAGAAAATTTAATTATTTTAGATGCCCGAAAAATACGGTACATGTTAGCAGCCAATTACACTGTGCCAACCTTCTTGTGACAGGTTTGAAAATACATCTTTTATTAATGTCTGTGTATCATCAGCGAGTCCCCACTTATACCGTACAAGTCACACACATGTAATTCCGACTTGCGTAAAGCTGTTTGTGAAAATTGTTGTGTACATTTAATTGGCGCCACAGGAAAGCAATGAAGCCATTAGTATAATGTAAAGGCCAGATTCTAATGAGGTCAGAGCAGGGAGCTGCTGAGGAGACGGACCCTGCCTCACTGATCACATTAATATTAAACATACTTGACCCTAATGTGTTCTGAACCCATGATTTTCTTACATAAGTTTAAACATAGTCTGGCAACGTTCACTTCTCAAGCACTACTTAATTTATATGTTTATAAAAACCTTGCATTTC